>JALIGW010000016.1:16305333-16372877 GCA_023053685.1 Diadophis punctatus similis
ATAGATAGATAGATAGATAGATAGATAGATAGATAGATAGATAGATAGATAGATAGATAGATGGATACCCTGTTTCCCCCAAAATAAAACATCCCCTGATAATAAGCCCAATCGGTCTTTTGAGTGCATGGCAATAAGGCCAAGCGCTTATTTCTTCCGGGTTCAAAAAAAATGTAAGACGGGTCTAATTTTCAGGGAAACACGGTATCTATTCTCCCCTCCTCTCTCTCCCTCCCTCCCCCCCTCTCTCTTTTTCCTGTGTGATATGTTGTGCCTTATAAGAGTTTCCCCTAGCCTCTGGGGTCCCAAAATGGGAGGCTTTCCTAACCCTCTTCCTTTCCTACTTGATGTGGTTAAACACCATAAAGGACCATTACTTCCTCTTAAAACAGAAGCTGGTGGACTGAAATAGTATTTATTGCTCAATTTATTCACCTCATTCTACAATAATGCCTACATGCATTATTCATTGTATGCTCATTCTCCTTCCATTGCCTTTCCATTATTCACAAATGTTTACTGAGTAACAAGTAATAATTGGTGAATATTCATTGCACAACTTATTGCTGGGAAGTAAAAAAAAAAGTCTCCAATAATAAGAGCTGAAGCATCGTTTTTCATTATCTTTCCAGTTCTACTGACGAAAGTAAGAAAAAGTAAGTAAGAAAGAGAAACTACCAGATTTGCAGGCAATTCTTCTCTAAAGTACAATATTAATTTAAAGCTTTCACTTTTCTATTAACAAACAATAGTGCTTGGCTAGAAGAAAATTGACTTGAAATTCAGTACAGTATTCTACTTACAACCACAAATGCCAAGCAAATAGGTTACTAAGCGAGTTGCATCTGGCTTTATGATCTTTTTTTTGAGTGAATCACTATGGCCGTTAAGTAAAGCATGCTGTCATTAGGTGAACCCAGCTTCTCTTGTTGATTTTGCTTGTTGAAAGCAACTGGGAAGGTTGCAAATGGAGATCATATGGCCGCTGGGATGCTGTAACCATTATAAATTCATTATGGTGGCCAAGGGCTCATGTTTTGATGATGTGATTACAGATTACAGATTAACAGAGTTGGAAGGGACCTTACAGGTCATCTAGTCCAACCCCCTGCCCAAGCAGGAGACCCTACATCTGTCTCTACCTAGGATTGAACTCACAACCTCCTGATTGTGAGGCAAGAGCTCTACCTTTAGGCCACAGCAGCTGGCTTACATGGCTGTAAGTGTGAGGATTGGTTGCAAGTCACTTTCTTTATTATATCGTAATTTCAAAATGTACATTGAGGACTATTGTATTGTGGAAGGTCAGACTGGTTTTAAAAGTGTTCTTAGAAGTTCATGTCAAGTGTTGATTCAGTTTACCAAGGTATCAACTTGGGCAAGGTTGCACCTCACAATTCATAGTCAATAACCACAGCTTTGGGGGGGGGGAGAGGATTTGGGTATTTGAAAGATTTGGGTATGGCTAGTGTAGAGTAAAGAAAGACTAGGAGTGACATGATAGCAGTATTCCAGTATTTGAGGGGCTGCCACAAAGAAGAGGGGGTCAACCTGTTCGCCAAAGCACCAAAAGACAAGACAAGGGGCAATGGATAGAAACTAATCAAGGAGAGAAGCAACCTACAGCTAAAGAGAAACTTCCTAACAGTGAGGATAATTAACCAGTGTAATAGTTTGTCTTCAGAGGTTCTTGGTGCTTCATCACTGGAGGATTTTAAGAAGAGACTGGACAGCCACTTGTCTGAAATGGTGTAGCAATAGCAATATCGTGTTTCCACAAAAATAAGACCCTGTCTTATATATTTTTTGAACCCCGAAATAAGCGCTTGGCCTTATGAGCCGCGGTGGCGCAGTGGTTAGAGTGCAGTACTGCAGGCTGCTTCTGCTGACTGCTGGCTGACTGCAATTTGACAGTTTGAATCTCTCCAGGCTCAAGGTTGACTCAGCTTTCCATCCTTCTGAGGTCGGTAAAATGAGGACCCAGATTGTTGGGGGCAATAGGCTGACTCTGTAAACCGCTTAGAGAGGGCTGTAAAGCACTATGAAGTGGTATACAAGTCTAAGTGCTATTGCTATTGCTATTGCTATTATTGCCATGCACTGAAAAGCCCGATTGGGAATTATCAGGGAATGTCTTATTTTGGGGGAAACAGGGTAGCACTTAGACTTATATACCACTTCAGAGGGCTTTATAGCCCTCTCTAAGTGGTTTTACAGAGTAAGCATATTGCCCCCGACACTCTGGGTTCTCATTTTACCTTTAGCCAGTGAGAATCAAACTGTTGGCAGTCAGCAGAATTAGCCTGCAATACTGCATTCTAACCACTGCGCCAGTGGTGGGTTGCTACCGGTTCACCCCGGTTCGAGTGAACCGGTAGTGGCGGCGGCGGGAGGCTCCGCCCACCTGCCCAGACATCATCACAGATGATATGCGCATGCCCAGAAGGTTCTGCGCATGCGCAGAAGTGCCATGCGTGAGTGAAGCGAGCGCACACACACACGTGTTCACAGTTCCGAACCAGTAGCGAAGGTAAGTGAAACCCACTACTGCACTGCGCCGCAACGGCTCTTATCTCAGAAGTGGGTAACCTACATATCTAACGACACATTAATTTCAAAATTCTCTATGGGGAAGTGTGTTAAGATCCCTTCCCCACAACCTGCTGCTGGAGACAAAGAAAAGGATGTGGAAAAGAAACATAAGTGTGTGTTATAAAGAGTATGATCTCATGAACACTTCTTGTAGTGGTTGGACTAGAAGACCTCTAAGATCCCTTCCAGCTCTATTCTGAATTTAATTTAATTGAATTGAAATCAGCCTCAGTAGTCAGAAACTAGCCCTTGGCTTTTCGTGCTTCTTTTCCCTGTGAATATAGCAGCCTCTTGTGAATTTTTGAGAAACCTGAACTCTTGATTGACCAGGATTTTCACTCACATTAAAGAGTTCATAGCAAGCTTTGTCCCATCTTCACATGAATGCCTAATGTCACTCATGAATGTGTGGCCAATGACCACACTGACATTAATGTGGTTCAGGGGCGGGTTCCTAATATTTTTACTACCACTCCATGGGCGTGGCTTATTTTGTGGGTGTGGCTTGCCAGCCATGTGACCAGGTGGGCGTGGCTTCTCGGACTGCTGAAGGGAGGGGAACTGAGATAGGCCCTGCTGCCCATCCCCCCTCCCCTCAGCAGCTCGAGAAGCCTCGAACGTGCAAAAATGCCTAGGATCATCACCACGCATTCGTGGCTTCTCGGACTGCTGAAGGGAGGGGAACTGAGATAGGCCCTGCTGCCCATCCCCCCTCCCCTCAGCAGCTCGAGAAGCCTCGAACGTGCAAAAATGTCTAGGATCATCACCGCGCATTCGTGGCTTCTCAGACTGCTGAAGGGAAGGGAATGGAGATAGCTCCTGCTGCCCGTTCTTTCAGTGTCTCATGCGCTCCCTCAGCCATCCTCCCCTGCTTGGACTCACTGTGGGGTAGGAAGGCAGTACATGAGCAGTGCCGGAAACTCAGCTTCTGGGCATGCGCAGAAGAAAATTTTAAAAAAAATTAATTTTTTTTTAAAAAATGGCGGCGCCCAGGCACCAGCAACCGACCGCACCGGTACTGTGACATCACCAGTGCTATAGAGTGGACCGCACTGGTAGGAACCCATCACTGATGTGGTTGTTGGGCTGTTCTAAGCCAGCGCTTAGAAAAACTGAAAGAAACAGTGCAAGATCAGAAGATGTGGAGAGACCTGGCCCATAGAAGCACCAAGAGTCAGACATGACTGAGTGGATAACATCACCATCATCATCATGTTCATTGAAGGTCTTTTTGAGAAGACCTCCAAACTGATTGTTTACAACAGGGGTGTTGTAGACCCGGGGAGGGTGCTTAGATCTGGCCTGCAGGGCTGCCCTGGAAACAGCAAAGGTGGTGCCTCTGCCATGAAAATGAAGTGTGGCCCTCCCAAACTCTGTTTTCACTGGCAGAGGGTTGCAGGTGGCAGTCGCAGCTGAAAACGGAGTTCGCAAGGGCCACAGGCGGCCCTCCTGAGCTCTGTTTTTGCTGGCAGAACGCTTGGGCTGCCACATCACACGAGTGATGTCGAACTGGTCATGCCCACCCTGACCATGCCCACTTCGGCCCACCGAGGTCAAACACAACCCTGATGCGGCCCTCAATGAAATCGAGTTTGACACCCCTGGTTTAGAAGGATTGAACTGGCTTGAAATCAGATCCACAAACCTAGGCATATTCTGTACTATTTGGAACTTTTATGTTTTCACCAGATGTTGATAAGGAAGGGGCCTTAACATTTGCTTGAAGTCAACTACAGCCACTTATGCAATCAAGGTGCTAAAAAAACAGATCATCCAGACAGCTGTAATTGCGTTCATGCAAATGTAAGTAAAGCTATCTTTTAGACTATGGTTGGCTATTTAAGCATATTGCATATTGAAAAAAATATGCAACCATTATTTAAAATCTATGAAGAATGGTTACAGGAACTGGGCATGGCTAGGCTAATGAAGAGAAGGCCCAGGGGAGTCATTATAGCAGTGTTCCAATATCTGAGGAGCTACCACAGAGAGGAGGAGGGGGGTCAACCTGTTTTCCAAAGCACCTGAAGGCCAGACAAGGAATAATAGATGGAAACTGATCAAGGAGAGATTCAACCTGGAAATAAGGAGGAACTTTCTGACAGTGAGAGCAATCAGCCAATGCAACAGCTTCACAAGTTGTGGGAGCTTCATCACTGGAAGCTTTCAAGACTAGACTGCCCTCTGTCAGAAATGGTGTAGGGTCTCCTGCTTGGGTGGTGGGTTGGACTAGATGACCTACAAGGTCCAGAGGTGGGTTCCTACCGGAGCTCCACGGTACGCAGCTCCGGTAGGGAGCGGTGGATTTCGCAACCGCTTTGGAGCCCTCTCTGCCGGTCCACCCGGCACGTCACCATTTTTTCCCGTGATTTTCGGTGATTTTCAGGCAATTTTGCTTCTGCGCATGCGCGGAAGCAAAATCGCGCCGAAATCTCGAGAGGGGACATGCGCATGAGAGAGATTTTGGTGAGATTTTGCCTCCACGCATGCACGGAAGAAAAATTGCGCCAAAATCTCGCACATGCGCACGTCCCCTTGTGAAATTTTGGCGCAATTTTGCTTCCACGCATCCACGGAAGCAAAATCGCGCAAGGGGGGTGCGTGCATAGCGAGCAAGCACCCTCCCGAAGCATGGAGATGCACGCGCATGGCTCCGGCAGCAAGGTAAGCGAGCAACCCGCCCCTGACAAGGTCCCATCCAACTCTGTTATTCTGTATTCTGTATATATTTCTTTATTGCTCCAAGGGAACTACTTTTGTATTGGCTAAGCTTCTGTCCCCAGTCAGAATGGCTGCATCGTTTTTTAAACTGAAATCGCCCTCAGTCGAATAGTTGACTTATCCTTGTATTGGCTGTTGAAATGTACCAGAACAATGAGACAATGCTGGCGAGTGTTATCCCATGTCAGATGTTATCTCACCAGCACCATCTGTATTTGATGACAGAATGTGCTTTCCTGGGTTAAGCTGGCATTACAAGTCCAAGGAAATGCCACAGTGGTGCCATTGTATTTGGCTTGCTGCCCTCACCATCTTGAGAATACGCTTCATTTATTTGATTGTTTTGATTTCAGCAGTTTGAACATATGAAATCTTGGAAGCCATTTAATGTCAAATACTAATTACTAGGGATATCTAAATGCTGTCAAGAAGCGGTAGGGGGCGGGGGGAATCCACAGAAAGTGTTGTCCAAAATGACAGGATTAGTGCTGAGTTTAGCTTCTTGTCCACTTTCGCCTTTCCCGTTATAAATTGCAAAAGTGGAGCAGCATTTTCAACTGGCTTTCTGGAAGGCTGCAAATTATAAATATGTTAAATAAATAAACACGTCGATTTCTCAAAGGAGGGAGAATTGGAGAAAATCTTGCATAATTGTATTTGGCACAGTGACTTATTATCTATGATCCCTGTTGAATACTGCTTTTTGGTTGGTGGTATGGGTTGTCCATAAGGGACAACCCATAAGGGACGCGGCGGCTCAGTGGCTAAGATGCTGAGCTTGTTGATCGAAAGGTCGGCACTTCAGCGGTTCTAATCCCTAATGCTGCATGAGCTCCCATTACGCGTGCCACAGGTTCGCCATAACTGTCATAGACAATATGTTCAGTAGAAGGTATAAGGCTTAGCACAGCAGATTCAATGAAAGAAGATTAAATCAAATCATCCCTTCAAATCACACATTTGAACTGAATTTCTGAAGTGATTCGAGACACAGAATTGAGTCAATTGCTCAAGAAAGATTGGAAGATGATTCAGAGATTTGATGGACAATCAAACTTGTCCCCAAATGTTAACTGCTTTTAGGAACACAGTAACGCATAAGAAGTTGTGAGAAAGAGTTTAACTCTGGGAATGATGGAAAGGATACACATGGGCCTTTCTTCGCAGACTTTCTTCTTATGGATCATGAGTTGCAGGACTGCACATTGGCCTTTCTCCCAAAGACTTTCTGTTTTTGAGGCTTATTAGCTGACAACTAATAACTTCTCTGACAACTTTATAACCTTCTCTTATCTTTGTACAGTGCAGTTACTAAATCTGGCCAACTAAAGTTCAACATTAAATTGGTGATAGATAAGAGTCAACATAATACATGGGGGCTGGACTTGGATCTCTTGTGGCAGTGCAAGGACTCTAAACTGATGACACATTTAACTCTGCCCCCTAAATCTGCCTTCTCTTCTACATCTATTCTAGTAAAACCCTTGAAGCTATCTAGCTAAAACTTTTCAGCTTCCCATTTTGCAAAGTATCCACCATCCTTGCTATTCCTGTGCCATTCTAGGAACAAACACAAAAAGATGCAGATGTTTTGAAGTTTCCCTATTAAGGTCTATGGGGATATTTTTTATCAAGTTGAATATTGAATCTGTTTGCAATGAGGCTTGTCACCTCCAAATCTTGAATTCCAATCAAATATTCATTGATTCACAAACCGCTAACATTCACACAAATACCGGTATGTTCAGCAGTGGTATGCTGAACAAGGAGAAAAATAGAGATCATATTCCTGGGTTTAAACAGGCTCCAGATGCATTATTTTTGTAAGTGAAAATTTGTTTTGCTCCATCCAAACAAAATAAATGATGTATAAATAAAACAAATGGTCACATTTGATTTTTTAAAAATGATGTCAACACTGCTTCAGAAAGTAGCATAAAATAGACTAAAATATTAGGGTTAAAAGAAAACATTAGGAAGAAAATTATGCTTTCTATATGTAAAAGAAATATGGACACATACTGTGTTTCCCCGAAAATAAGACCCTACCTTATATTTTTTTTGTACCCTGAAATAAGAGCTTGGCCTTATTGCCATGCGCTCAAAAGCCCGATTGGGCTTATTATCAGGGGATGTCTTATTTTTGGGGAAACAGGGTAGTTATAGGACTATAAAGCCTTAGTTAGACCACACCTAGAGTACTGCATCCAGTTCTGGTCACCACACTATAAAAAAGACATTGAAGCTTTATAGAAAGTGCAGAGGAGAGCAACCAGGATGATAAGGGGACTGGAAACTAAAATATACAAAGAGCGGTTGCAGGAACTGAGCTTGGCCAGTCTGGCGAAGAGAAGGACCAGGGGTGACATGATAACAGTGTTCCAATACTTGAGGGGCTGCCATAGAGAGGAGGGGGTCAGGCTATTTTCCAAAGCACCAGAAGGCCAGACAAGGAATAATGGATGGAAACTGACCAAAGAGAGATTCAACCTGGAAATAAGGAGGAACTTTCTGACAGTGAGAGCAATCAACCAGTGGAACAGCTTGCCTGCGGAGGCTGTGAGAGCTCCAACACTTGAGACTTTCAAGAGGAGATTGGACTGCCACTGGTTCGAAATGGTGTAGGGACTCCTGCTTGAGCGGCGGGTTGGACTAGATGACCTACAAGGTCCCTTCCAACTCTAATAATAATCTAATCTAATATTCAAGTAAGTATCCAATTTAAATCTATTCTCCTGTAAGGCCAAAAGGAGTTCAACCCTGTGAACATGAAATACCATAAAGATTCTTCTTCTTCTTTCAGTGTGCTGAAAGATATTATAAAAGGAAATTGTACAAATGTAACTTAAGATTTTCACAAACATCAGTTAAAAGTGTCAGGTAAACTGAATACTGCTTTAGAGTTACTGCCAGTCATGGCTGCTGCAAAAATGAAGGTTAAAATCTGGCTAGATGAGAAATAAGTACTTGTAAAAAACTGATTCCTGAGAGACAAAGAGTAATATAGGAAGGATTGTGAGAATATTCCAACCATTGAATGTTCTGAGTTCAGAATCACTATTTAGAGCCCTGGTTGCGGCGGTGATAAGGATGCAGCATAGCAGGCTAATTCTGCTGACTGTCGATTGCCAGCAATTCGGCAGTTCGAATCTCACCGGCTCAAGGTTGACTCAGCCTTCCATCCTTCTGAGGACATTAAAAAGAGGACCCAGATTGTTGGGGGCAATAGGCTGAACTCTGTAAAGCGCTTAGAGAGGGCTGGAAAGCACTGTGAAGCAGTATATGCTATTGCTATTTCAACAGTTTTAAATTCAAGGTTTTAAGTTTAAATGAGAGCCAGTTTGGTGTAGTGGCTAAAGCCCCAGGTTAGTAACAAGGAAATTGTGAGTTCTACTCCCCCCTTGGCCACAAATAGCAATAGCATTTAGGCTTTATAGCACTCTCTGGGCAGTTTTCAATGTAAACATTATTTGCATATTGCCCCCAACAATCTGGGCCCTCATTTTACTGACTTCGGAAGAATGGAAGACTGAGTCAACCTTGAGCCAGTCAGAATTGAACTCCTAACTATGGGCAGAGTTAGCCTGCAGTACTGCATTCTAACCACTGCACCACCACGGCTCCTCATCAAAATTAGCAACCTGCATATTGAGGCAAATGAACATTTCCCCTTCTGCCTACCTTTTAATTTGTATAATCCTTTTATCTGCCATATAGGTTTTGCCTGCTTCCCTTTGTTCCATTATTGTAAAGCATTTGTTTTCTGCAAATTTCATCTCAGTAACTGACCTCATGAAGCAAATTACGGAAATATTTAACATATTTAAAAGAACCAATTCAGTTATGAATTCATTAAACCAATTAAAGAAATGTGGTTGCCATGAGGCTTATTTTATGGAAAAATAATCATGTTTAGAGAAATATTTATGTGTAGAGAAATGTTTACATTTAAAGAAATATGCACTGGGTAGTAGTATAAGTAGTAGTTGCTTTATTTTGGTCAAATGAGCACTGAATAGATAGAGATTTGCCTTTTTTTTCCTTTGTAAAGTAGTCCTCAAGTTGATATGGAATTGTGATGAACTAAATCGAATTCCAGGCTGTGGGCAGAGTTTGCCTGCAATACTGCATGTTAACCATTGTTCCATAGGGCAAAGCCAGTTAACAGAATGACAGAGTTGGAAGGGACCTTGGAGGTCTTCTAGTCCAACCCCCCTGCTCAGACAGGAAACCCTATACCATTTCTTACAAATGGTTGTGACGGATAGGCAATTATTCCTATCAAAGAGGTGATATAGGATCTTGCTTCCTTGAAGTCATTCTTACTTAGAAAATAAAACCGAGATTCAATTCTAATTAACAAAATATTTATTTTAGTACAAAAGTAACAAAAGAATATAAACGTTATTAAGCTACATTGTCTCAGCTAAGAAATCACGTCTGCCTCGGGCGAGCCTCACAGGAGAAGAAGGAAGGAGGAGACTCCTGGAATGCACACATGTGCAGTAATACATGTCACATGTCTGCTTGATTAGAAAATACAATAAACCTAGAAATATTGCAGAGGCACTCAACTGGCAATATTCACATCGTGACAGGTTGTCCAATCTCTTCTTCAAAAGTTCCAGTGTTGGAGCACCCACAATTTCTGGAGGCATGTTGTTCTGCTGATTAACTGTTCTAACTGTTAGGTGACCTTAGGCCAGTCAGTTTCTCTTAGCCCTAGGAAGGAATCAATGCAGTAGTGGGTTCTAAAACCCATTGCTACCAGTTCGGTAGCATGCACAGAAGGGTCCCGGGTGGGTAGGCGGAGCCTCCTGCCACCGCTGCTACCGGTTCGCAGAACTGGGCCAAACCAGGAGCAACCTACCGCTGAAGCAATAGGAATTCATTTCTGCTAAGGAAACTTCAGGGACTTGTCCAGGCAGTCTCTAAGAATCGGACATGATTGAATGGGAGGAAAAAAGAAAACAATTCAGAGCTTGACACCTCAAGTTTTAGTGCGCTTTAGTGTACCATGTCGTTTCATGTATTCATAATTCGGGACAATGGAAATACAGAATGAATTACTTTGCTTCCCAATTTGTTTGCCCTGGATCCACAAAGCTCATTTTGGACAGAAGCCCAGCAGAAAACTCCAATGGAATTATCTTCGTGAAAATAGTTTGGTTCCAAATTGGAACAAAACGTTTATTTTTCTGTTTCATTTGTCATTTTGTTGCATGATCGATTGTTACAAATATAACAAAGAGAACCAAAGTAATTCATTAGGATGTTTTATAGAGCATTAGGCATGGTAAATGAAGATGTTTATATTTCTGTAAATGAGCGATATGCTGTTCCTTTTTGTAAACGAGGCTCTGGTTCCAACAAATAAAATTGGTATGACTATTTTTGTTTCAGGCATATTTCTACAATTTAGTAGCATTTACCAAACAGTGAACTATGCTGCCAAGAAAATATTCCACATCATTTCACAAACAAACCATCATGAGCATCACTTAGCGAGTAGCAAAGGTTGTCTTTTGACCCATCTACACTTTGAAAATGAAGGTCAGAAAAAGAAATATCCAGCTCTCTCCAAATTTGAATAGGATTGAAATTTCTTTTAGATATTTTGAAGTCAAACTATGAAGTGTGTAGTTATGTGTCTATATAGCAATAGGAGTAGCACACAGACTTATATACTGCTTCACAGTGCTTTACAGCTCTCTCTAAGTGGTTTACAGAGTCAGCATATTGCCCCCAACAATCTGGGTCCTCATTTTACCAACCTTGGAAGGATGGAAGGATGAGTCCATTTTAAGCCAGTGAGAATCGAACTGCTGGCAGTCAGCAGTCAGCAGAATTAGCCTGCAGTACAAGCCTCCTGGGAAAGCCAAGGGAAATCATCAAAACCATTAAAAAGCAAAAGTTAGAATATTTTGGAAATGTGATGCGACACCCAGAAAAATACGTTATACTTCACTTAATCCTCCAGGGAAAGATTGAAGGCAAACGAGGTCCAGGCAGAAGAAGAACAACATGGCTTCAAAATCTAAGGGTTTGGACAAAACTCAACAGCACTTTTTCGAGCGGCTGTTGATAAAAATAGGATCACCAACATGATCGCCAATGTCCAATGACGGATATGACACAACAATAAGAAGAAGACGGCATTCTAACCACTGCGCCATCACAACTCTTATCTCAGAAGTTAGTAACCTACATATCTAATGACACATTAATTTCAAAATTCTCTATGGAGGAGTGTGTTAAGATCCCTTCCCCACAACCTGCTGCTGGAGACAAATAAGATGTGGAAAAGAAACACAAGTGTGTGTTATAAAGAGTATAATCCAGGGGTGAAATCCAGCAGGTTCTAACACAGTGTTTCCCAACTTGGCAACTTGAAGATATCTGGACCTCAACTCCCAGAATTCTCCAGCCAGCATTTGCTGGCTGGGGAATTCTGGGAGTTGAAGTCCAGACATCTTCAAGTTGCCAAGGTTGGGAAACACTGTTCTAACAGGTTCTGGAGAACCAGTAGTGGAAATTTTGAGTAGTTCGGAGAACCGGTAGCGGAAATTTTGAGTAGTTTGGAGAACCGGCAAATACCACCTCTGGCTGGCCCCAGAGTGGGGTGGGAATGGAGATTTTGCAATATCCTTCCCGCAGGAGTCGGGTGGGAATGGAGATTTTGCAGTATGCCATGCCCACCAAGCCACGCCCACAGAACCAGTAGTAAAAAAAATTGGATTTCACCACAGGTATAATCTCATGAACATTTCCTGTTCTTTTGCTTCAGTTCTATCCTGTCTCACCTGAAGCATTATGGAAAGAAATAATTTTTTTTTCACTCCTCGTAAAAGTGTCCCAAAATATTAGGTTGCACACACGCCTTCCACGCATGCACTTTACTTGCGTGAGTGGCTTGCAAGTAAACTTCAAAGCATGCCTAAATAGGATAGCATAGCTTAGGGGCAGGAGCGGGCCCACCCAGGGGTGGGGTGGGGCGGGCCCACCCGGGGGCAGGAGTGGGCCCACCTGCAGGTCACTACTACCAGTTCACCCGAACCAGCTGAATACCACCTCTGCTTTTAGATCAGTACTTATACAACATACCTAATACAAGCAAAGCACACACCCAAAATGTATTACTTTCATGTAGGGAGTGTAATTTCTATTCAGTGCTACTACCCTCAGACAAGGATTCAAAAATAACCTCTCGACTCACCTAGTTCTCTGCTACCATTTGCACAATACACCATATCATTACTTAGGATTGGAATGACTTACAATAGCTTTTTATTTGGATTTATTTTAGTCTCTACGTTCTCAGTTATTTTTAGATTCTATTATAGTTATTGTTTTTTCTCTTATACACATATACATATAGATAGAGAAGGATGTAATCCTTCTTTTATTCAATATCTTGTTTGTATCTCGCCTCAGGGCTGTAATAAATAAATCTGAAACTGCTACTTTCATGCGGTGGTTTATAAATAGTGATAAAAGCACATGTTGAGGGGAGAAGCAGGACTGAACAATAACTGAAACACGACTGAATAAGGCTGAAAGGAAATGTTTTTTTAAAAATGTACAAAATCGACTTGAAAAGCATGCTTTCTTTTGTCAGAAGATGAAATGTTTCTAAAAAAAAATGAGAGAAAAAAAGTCACCGACCATCTTTTGCAGTGTAATAGTTAAAATTCCCTCATTTGAAAGCCATTGAGATCGCTCTTTCTTTTACATGACACCTGTAAGTGGGAGTGGCGGGAGGGTGTGTGAAATACTAGTGTTAAGTGAACTTTGAATAGGATTGGATTGCTTAGGCCAGGGGTGTCAAACTCGATTTCATTGGGGGTCGCATCAGGGTTGTGTTTGACCTCAGGAGGGGGTGGTGGCCAGGGTGGGCATGGCCAGCATGACATCACTTGTGTTGGGGGCATTTGTGGTGGCCCGAGCACTCTGCCAGAGAAAATGGGTTCCCAAGCTACATTTCCAACTGGGACAGCGTCCTGTAACCCTCTGCCAGTGAAAAAGGAGCTCAGGAGGGCCGCGCACAGTCCTCATAACTGCGGCCGTTGTGAGCTCCATTTTTGCTGGCAGAGGCACCATGGGCCAGTCCTTCGCTATTTCCAGGGCAGCAGGGGCGGGTTCCTAATTTTTTTACTACCACTCTGTGGGCGTGGCTTATTTTGTGGGTGTGGCTTGCTGGCCATGTGACCGGGTGGGCATGGCTTCTCGGACTGCTGAAGGGAGGGGAACTGAGATAGGTCCTCCCGCCCATTCCCCCTCCCCTCAGCAGCTCGAGAAGCCTCAAACGTGCGAAAATGCCTAGGATCATCACTGCGCATTCGTGGCTTCTCGGACTGCTGAAGGGAGGGGAATGGAGATAGCTCCTGCTGCCCGTTCTTTCAGTTTCTCATACGCTCCCTCAGCCATCCTCCCTTGCTTGGACTCACTGTGGGGCAGGAAGGCAGCGCATGCGCAGTGCCAGAAGCTCGGCTTCTGGGCATGCACAGAAGAAATTTTTTTTAAAAAAAAATTAATTTTTTTTTTAAATGGCGGCACCCAGGCACCGGCAACCGACCGCACCAGTACTGTGACGTCACCAGCGGGCTGCTACCGGTGCTATAGAGTGGACCACACTGGTAGGAACCCACCACTGCAGGGCAGCCCCATGGGCCAGATCTAAGCACCTCATGGGCCAGATCTGGCCCCTGGGCCTTGAGTTTGACAGCCCTGGCTTAGGCGATAATGAGCAATGTTGGGGAGCAGAGAGTAGGACCTTACAAACACACAATTTTTTTGTTTATGGAAGAGATACTCAATCATCCAGGTCATGGTTGTTCCAAACATATTTTCTCCAAAGGCAACTAGACTTTTTAAAGCCCAATTTCCAGAAGATAGGCTTAAGATTCAGAAAAAATCTTGACAGACTTGAACATGGGGCGCTATCTAACTAAATGAAATTCAATGGTGAAAAAAGTAAGATCCACATTTAGGCAAGAAAACCAAGTGCACAGGTACAATATATGTGGTACCTCGCTCAATAGTAGTAACTGTGAGAGGGATCTAGGAGTCCTAGTGGACAACCATTTAAATATGAGCCAGCAGTGTGCAGCAACTGTCAAAAAAGCCAACACAGTTCTAGGCTGCATTAACAGAGGGATAGAATCAAGATCACGTGAAGTGTTAATACCACTTTATAATGCCTTGCTAAGGCCACACTTGGAATACTGCATTCAGTTTTGGTCACCACAATGCAAAAAGGATGTGGAGACTCTAGAAAGAGTGCAGAGAAGAGCAACAAAAATTATTAGGGGACTGGAGGCTAAAACATATGAAGAACGGTTGCAGGAATTGGGTATGTCTAGTTTGATGAAAAGAAGGACCAGGGGAGACATGATAGCAGTGTTCCAATATCTCAGGGGTTGCCACAAAGAAGAGGGAGTCAAACTATTCTCCAAAGCACCTGAAGGTAGAACAAGGAGCAATGGGTGGAAACTAATCAAGGAGAGATGCAACTTAGAATTACATCACCCCCCCCCCAGGAGTCCACATGTGGCCCGTTTTGGATGCAGGTAAGTGCAGGGCGCGTGCGGAGGCTCGGGGAGGGTGAAAAACGGCCCTGCTGAAAGTTTGGAAAGGCCGGAAATGGGCCTCTGGAGCCTGGGGAGGCCGTTTTCGCCCTCCCGGAGGCTCGAGGAAAACCTCTGGAGCCCGGGGAGGGCAAACCCCCCCCCCCGTGGTGCAGGAGGCCGACTAGGCCACACCCACCATGGCCACACCCATCCAGCAACCGGGCAGAGAACCACTTGCTAAAAATGTTGAAGCCCACCCCTGGAACAGTGAAAATCAAAGAGAAACGAAAAGATCCTGTGTCAGGATCCTGGCATCCCTAGGTTTGTTGCCAATTTGGACCTGGCTGGAAAAAAAAGAATTGAGAAGTTCCTCTTCAGCTAAGACAATAAGTTGTGTGGTTGAGAATAATGAGATTCTTTGTGGAATGGGGTCTATGTCTAATGTGATTATTTTCTTACTGCTTCCTGTATGAAAGTGCAGATTGGCTTATGTATGTAGCAGGTGTTCAGGTTAGGTGAGACGTTTCCATCTGCCCACGTTTTTTCTGTTCCATCTGTCAGAGAATGTGTTCCATCCTAGCATTGGAAGGGGTGCCTATCAGCCCTATTTCTGTGTAGAAAAGCACTCTATTTTCAAAGAATGCAAACTGTACTTTGTCCTTTGTAGGACCACACTTGGAATACTGCATCCAGTTTTGGTTGCCATGACGTAAAAAAGATGTTAAGGTCTCTAGAAAGAGTGTAGAGAAGAGCAACAAAGATGGTTAGGGGACTGGAGGCTAAAACATATAAGGAAAGGTTGTAGGAATTGGATATGTCTATTTAATGAAAAGAATGATTAAGGGTGACATGATAGCAGTGTTCCAATATTTAAGGCATTGCCATAAAGAAGAAGGTGTCAACCATTCTCCAAAGTGTGTGAGGGCAGGACAAGAAGCAATGGGTGGAAACTAAACAAGGAGAGAAGCAACTTAGAACTAAGAAGAAATTTCCTGACAGTGAGAACAATTAATCAGTGGAAGAGCTTGCCTCCAGAAGTTGTGGGTGCTCCAACACTGGAAGTTTTTAAGATGTTGGATAACCATTTGTCTAAAGTGGTATAGGGTTTCCTGCCTGAGCTGGGGGTGGACTAGAAGATCTCCAAGGTCCCTTCCAACTCTGTTATTCTGTTATTCCTATTCCTTTTTGTGGTGATGTATTTCTTCCTTTATGGAATGCTGTGATGGTTGATTTATTAATATTGCCCTTCATGATGTCATTGTGGAGATTAGGCACTTTGGAGAATAGATTGACCCCTTCTTCTTTATATACCTCAGATTCCAAAGTAGAAGAAAGTTAATGGAGGAAAACAAATCAGAATGGTGAAAAATAGAAGGAAGGAAGGAAGGAAGGAAGGAAGGAAGGAGGAGGAGGAGGAGGAGGAGGAGGAGGAGGAGGAGGAGGAGGAGGAGGAAGGAAAGAAGGAAAGAAGGAAGGAAGGAAGGAAGAAAGAAAGAAAGAAAGAAAGAAAGAAAGAAAGAAAGAAAGAAAGAAAGAAAGAAAGAAAGAAAGAAAGAAAGAAAGAAAGAAAGAAAGAGGGAAAATACCCCTCTGTGGAAAAAAAAACTCCGTATCCCATTTTTTTCTCTCCATATTTTACTCTGAGCATTCTCAAGAGTAAGGAATTGCTCATCCCAATTTTTATTCAAAATGAAGAGATCAGGGCTTGGAACCAGTCCTTGGAAAAATTATTTTTTGCAGCTGTACTTCCCATTATAATTGATATTATTTCTATTCAGTGTTAGAGCTACAGTATATCCCCGCCTTTCTTTCAGAAACTCAAGGCGGCTCTTCCTGAGATTACAGCACCTGTGAGCTTGGTTGGATTGGTTAAGGTGTGTGGCCTTTTCTCCCAGAATTCCCCAGCTGGCATCCTGGCTAGGACATTCTGTGAGGTGAAGTCTGGCCCAAAATTACTCAAGGAGCTTCCATGGCTGAGGGTGGACTTTCTGGTGTCAGTTTGATGGCTTTATCAGTGCACCATATTGGCTTTCAGATGTCGAAGAGACATAAATTTCTTTCCCTTAGCTGAAATAGTGAGGAATCTCCTCCTTTACATCTTGCTCAGCTTCTTCTCTGGTAACATTGTACTCTTAAACCAGAGCATACAAAACATTTGCTAGACCGATTCTTGAATACAGCTCATCAGTCTGGAACCCACACTACATATCAGACATTAACACAATTGAGAATGTCCAGAGATACTTCACAAGAAGAGTATTACCTTCCTCTGTTCACAACAGAATTCCTTATGAAACCAGACTTGAAATTTTGGGACTTCAAAATTTAGAACTCTGCCGCCTTCGATCTGACCTAAGAGTAGCTCACAAAATTATCTGCCTCAATGTCCTACCTGTTAACGACTACTTCAGCTTCAACCGCAATAATACACGAGCTCACAATAGATACAAACTTAATGTAAACCGCTCCAGACTTGATTGCAAAAAATTCGACTTCAACAACAGAGTTGTCAACGCCTGGAACACATTACCTGACTCAGTAGTTTCTTCCCCAAACCCCCAAAAACTTCAACCTCAGATTATCTACCATCGACCTCACCCCATTCCTAAGAGGTCGGTAAGGGGCGTGCATAAGCGCACAATCGCGCCTACCGTTCCTGTCCTAATGTACACATGTACACATCAATAAGCCACCACCACCACCCCTGTAGTGTCTTCAAACTTTTTTTTCCTGTCTGCAATTTAGGAGGCCATCAAGTTGACTGAGGGACATTTGCTTATGCCAAGAAAGATGTTATATCCCCAGATCTACATATTAGCTGGGTAGTTTCCAATCTGGTCCAGCTAAGGTTCACAAACAGGATGTCCCTGATTGGTCCTGTTTCAAGCCAGGGCTATCCTATTTAAACCCCAGCCAAACTGGGGTTAGCAAGTCTTTACCATCATGACCCAATAAACAGCTGAAGTCACTTTCGTCTCCTGCCTCTTCAGTATGAGAACTTAACAAAAGATTTGAGAACTTTGCTTTTCAACGCTCCTGCAGACTGAGAACAGACAGAAACGTTCCATCTGTCATGAAAACAAAGAAAGCAAACTAGGAAATCGTGCATATTTGTTTTGTTTGCAGTCCGTGCCATATTCCTTTGAAAAATGGTATGCTTCTCCCTCCGTTTCCAGGTCTTTAGCATCTATCCCACTGAGAGAAGTATTTGCAGTATCCATGTAAAGATACTGAACATATGAGAGCAAAAATATTGTTTTAGCAAACGTATAGATCTTGACAATTATGCTAAAAACAGACATCCACTTGGCAGGACCACCCCAAGAAATTTGCTTCAAACTGGACTACAGAACAATAATTTCCTCTTGCTCACTGAGAAAACACAGTAATATGCCCGCTTGCCAATGTCTTTCTGTTTTATTTTCCATGGGAATTTCGTGGATAAAGATAGTATATTCTCCATCTGGTAATAACATTATTGTGCACTGAATCTATCTTGGGGAAAGGAGGAGAGAGAGAGAGAGAGAGAGAGAGAGAGAGAGGGAGGGAGGGAGGGAGGGAGGGAGGGAGGGAGGGAGGGAGAATTTCATTCACTCATTGACAAGTTTTCGCAACAATCTTTAAAAGGAGTTGTGTCCGTTTAAACCCTACTAAAGTTTTTGAAAAAACAACAACTTCTAGTCAGGAAAGCTTGACTTTTTTAATTTCCTGGCCTTGGTTGTATTTTACCATCGTGATAAAAATCAAGGCCAGAATGAGAGTTTCCTTTTCAACTCGGTTGATGTTTGTTAACAAAATCCTGATGCGTCTTATCAGTCTCGAAACACAGGAAAGCCGACCTAATCAGATAAGCAACTTTTAATTTTCTAACTCCGTAGGCATCTGAATAGATTCGAAATGGCATGATTTGGTTTAGTAATTTCTTTTAAAGGTAACAAGCTTTTTTTGTCCCCTGCCCTCCACATGTTCAGAACTACACACAGTATTTAACTGTGAAGCAATTGCATTCAGAGAATCCTTAGGTTATGACCGTAATGGAGTCCACCCATTATAGTCGTAAGTCATAGCAATCCTTAAATGGGTAGTTGTAACCACCAACCTAATTTTATAATGTCTTTTGTGGTGGTCATTGAACAAATGCAGTGGTCATAAGGGCAAACGTCACGATTGTTAAGCAAATGTGGCAGTCGTAAGTGTGAACCCATTGTTCACTATGGGCACAGTTTTGTCAAAAACCAGGAGTAGGTGCCAATTTTCTGCATATACAAGTAGTCTTCAACTTACAACTACAATTGAGCTAAAAAATTCCATTGCTAAGCAGGAGAGTTGTTAACATTTTCAAATAGAATAGAATGAATGAGCTGGAAGGGACCTTTGAGGTCTTCTAGTCCAGCCTCCTGCTCAAGCAGGAGAGCCTATACCATCTCAGACAAGTGACTGTCCAGTCTCTTCTTAAAAAGTGATGGAGTGCCCATGATTTCTGGAGGCAAGCTGTTCCACTAGCTAATTGTCCTCACTGCTAGGAAGTTTCTCCTTAATTCCAGGTTGCTTCTTTCTTTGATTAGTGTCCATCCATTGTTTCTTGTCCTGCCCTCTGGTGCTTTGTAGAATAATTTGACCCCCTCTTCTTTGTGGCAGCCCCTCGAGTACTGGAATAATGCTATCATGTCCCCTCTAATTCTTCTTTTCTTTAGAGTAGCCAAACCCAAATCCTGCAGCCATTCTTCATATGTTTTAGTCTCCGGGCCTTTGATCATCTTAGTTGCTCTTCTCTGAACTTTTTCCAAGTCTCAACATCATTTTTTTGTAGTATAATGACCAAAATTGGTTGCAGTCTTCCAGGTGTGGTCTTACTAGGGTTTTATAAAGTGGTATTAGTACTTCATGTGATCTTGATTCTATGCCTTTGTTTATACAACCCAGGATTGTATTAGCTTTTTTGGCTCCTGTCTCATATTCAAGTGATCATCTACTGGGACTCCAAGGTCCCTCTCACAGTTACAGTTTTTGAGCCAGGTCTCGCCTAATTTTGCCCCAGTTGTTAGGTTATCATTGTAGTTGTTAAGTAAATCATGGAGTCCGGGAGTGGGTTTCACTTACCTTCCCTACCAGTTCGCATCACGACGGAAGTGTGCCTTTTGCGTCATGTCACGCAAAACATCCGGAAATGACCCTCTGCACATGCGCAGAAGGGTGGGGTTTTTTTGCAAGCCGCGGTGACCGGAGGACCAGTTCTGGAGCATGGACCGCTGGTCATCGCTGCCGGTTCGGTGAGCGGTTAAGCATTGCGGCAGAGACAGGGGCAGGGCGGCAGCGGAAGAAGAGGGCGGTGGCAGGAGAAGGCAGTGGTGGTGGCAGGAGCGGCAGCAGTGGCGGGCAGTTCCCCCGTCCCAGCTGCGGCGACAACAGTCCCTCACTCTGTCACACACATTCATGGGCATCCCTGAAAGCAAATTTCATCAAATGGCTTTACAATTTTCAGTAACAGGCATGGAGTTTATATAACGTAATTCTGAATGGCCGTGGCAAAAACAGGAAATTCAGTCCATCAAGTGGAAAAATGCATCATTTTATTCTCATTCCATCTGAACTCCATTTAATCAGACTCATTGCTGGTGAGATAGTTCTCACTTAACAAGGTGACCACAATCCATCATACATGGACCCTGGCCTCTAAAATGCTTGTCTGCACAAGGCTACAATAATAAAGTTTTATAATCATCTGGAAAGTCACAATAAATGACAGGCTAAATGTGCTTTAGTCCTATTTCTGCCTTCTGCCACACAGCTCCCAGCGCCCAGTGAGATCCCACAGAGTTGGTCTCCTCCAGGTCCCGTCAGCTAAACAGTGCCGGCTGGCAGGCAATGTTCCCTCTAAACTGTGCGGCTGCACGGCCACATATGTGATAAAAAAAACGCCATGCAGGGAACATTGATCACCAGCCGATCCGGGGGGGTGGGGGGTGGGGGAAAGGAGCCTTCAACGAAGAGAAGCTGAGGCTTTAACTCTTGCCTCCCCAGGCGGGTTCCGCTGCTAGGGAAAGGAGGAGAGCGAGATCAAAGGCTGCTGCCCACCAGCTTACTCTTCATCCAGGAAGGCTGGTTCGGTCCCTCCAGAAAAGAAATCGCAGCGCAGCAGTTTCCATCTGCCACGCAGTGATTTTCAATGTTAGAGGGAACATTGCTGGTGGGCCCGCAGGGGAGGGACTTCTCTGCGGCTGCCCCGGCTCTCTGGAACCAGCTGCCTCTGGAGATCTGGACTGCCCCCACCCTATTGGCCTTCCGAAAAGCAGTTAAGACCTGGCTCTTCCGGCAGGCTTGGGACCGTTGATCTTGCGGCTATAATCGGCGAGATCCTGCCATGAAAGGATATGCATGGATTTTTTAATCGTTTAAATTGTTTCAATGTTTATTTATGTTTTTAATATTTACTATGTTGTTAAGCCGCCCAGAGTCCTTTGGGAGTTGGGCGGCATATGAATTTAAATAGATAGATAGATAGATAGATAGATAGATAGATAGATAGATAGATAGATAGATAGATAGATAGATAGATAGATAGATAAATAAATAAATTTCAAAGGAATGTCTAGCCCATATTATTTTAGTACAGGTAGTCCTCGACTTACGGCCGCAATTGAGCCCAACATTTCTGTTGCTGTATGTGTGTGTGCATGTATGTGCACAGCTCCATTTGCACAAGTACCATAGCAGGCACACATGCCTGCCACTCACACAAATGGAGCTAGGCACGCCCACTCACCAGCCCGCTCTGCGCACAAGTGGAGTTTCATGTGTGCACATTCGCCTGCCACTTCCATGTTCCGGTTTTGAATTGGCAGCGGTTATTCTTCCTTCTCAGTGTGGATTCCCTTCCTTCCGATGACCGGGACAGGTTTTCAGAAAATGCAGAATTGCTCTGGCGAGATTTAAACTGTGATCACTCGGAAAGCGTCTGTTCTTGACTGTTTCACATGTTAACTCGAACCTAGAGCCCAGTATAGTTTTTATATAGTAGCTGATTGCATTTTACAACCTCATTAAAATTAAAAGGGGCAGGACAAATGGGACTATTTGCTTCTAGGCAAGGCACGCTATTCAGCTGGTTCGCCGAACTCCACAAAAAATTAGCTACCAGTTCTGCTGAACCAGTGCAAACCAGCTGTGGTCTGGTAGTGGGCTGCAACCTGGGGGGTTGGGGACCCCTGCTCCATGACACTTAACTTCTATAATTAATTTAACTTAAAAAAAAACCTTCTAGCTATATGCTGTGCAGCAGGGGTGGGTTCCACTTACCTTCCCTAACAGTTCACATCGCGACGGAAGTGCGCATGACATCACGCCCCCGTCATGTAAATGACCCACTGCGCATGCACAAAGGGTTTTTTTGCCAGCCGCAGCGACCAGAGAACCGGTTCGGGGGTGTGGCCAGCCGGCCATTGCTACCGGTTCAGTGACCTTGGCCAAATTTCCACCAACAGTACGCGCGAGCAGGTCCAAACCGACTGAATACCACCGTGTGGTAAGTGTAATGAGTAGCTCGGCAGTAAGGTAAGTTTAAGTTCATTCTAAATATTTCTCCCCCCCCCCCCCCATAATCTGGGATACAGCATTTTTGTTAGCTGTCTGAAGGCAATTAAATTTATATGAATTATACAGCCGCATTATTTTCAAATGCCAGTTAAACTATGGTATTAACTACAATTTTATAATAGCTCAGGGCAAGTGGATTACAAAGAAGTAATTCAATCATTCAGAATAGGTCTCTTAACTCCTGTAAGAGCAATCTTTAATATTGATTGTCAAAGCAAGATGCAAATGACAGAAAGAACAGCCGTCACTAGTCCTAGGTGGAATTTTATTAAAGATCAGTAAAATAAATCAACTCATTACGAGTCAAGAGGAGCTTTACGTATGAAAATCCAAGTAAAGGCTTTGGGTGTCAGGCTGAAGCCATCTTGGACTGGAGCCTTTGGCCTGCCACACTTTATGCTATTTTAAAATGTATTCTTTGCTGTGGGAATTTGGGAGGGGTCATTGCATGTCTGCATGAAGCCATAACAAATTCCTTCCAGATTCTCAAGGTCATCCTTTGTCCAGCACCTGCCCGGACGTTGATGGGAGTAGCGGACGTGTTGGCAGAAGTTGAATGGTCCACGTCAGTGGTGGGTTCCTACCGGTGCGGTCCACTCTATAGCACCAGTAGCGGCCCGCTGGTGACGTCACAGTACTGGTGCGGTCGGTTGCCGGTGCCTCGGTGCCGCCATTAAAATTTTTTTTTTAAAAAAAATTCTTCTGTGCATGCCCAGAAGCCGAGCTTCCAGCACTGCGCATGCGCTGCATTCCTACCCCACAGTGAGTCCAAGCAGGGGAGGATGGCTGAGGGAGCGTGTGAGATGCTGAAAGAACGGGCGGCAGGACCTATCTCAGTTCCCCTCCCTTCAGCAGTCTGAGAAGCCACGAACGTGCGGTGATGATCCTAGGCATTTTCGCACGTTTGAGGCTTCTCGAGCTGCTGAGGGGAGAGGGAATGGGCGGCAGGACCTATCTCAGTTCCCCTCCCTTCAGCAGTCCCAGAAGCCACGCCCACTCAGTCACATGGCCAGCAAGCCAAGCCTACCCAGTCACATGGCTGGCAAGCCACACCCACAAAATAAGCCACGCCTACAGAGTGGTAGTAAAAATATTAGGAACCCACCCCTGGTCCACATGATGAACTTGTGGGTGTGGGGGCAAGGGAATGAACTTTATACTGGGTGGAGAAACCCTCGTGGGTTAGATTCAGGTTTCTCACAGATGTGCCAACATGGCTCTACTAATAAATTGGAACTTTGAGGAATACTTTGCCTCGGACTCTGATTTAATTTTGGATGTTATTTGGAACCCTGAAACTGAAGATATGTACTTATTGTGTTATCATCTGAGAAGAAAAGTTTGTGTGTGGGTGAACTCAGTTCACGTTTCAGTGTGGAAGTCTCTAGGTTGTTCACTTAAACTATTTATATGGTTACCCAACTCACAAGCTGCAATTCTGCAAAGATAGGATTTAAAACAAAACGAGGTAAGCAATGATCTAAAAACCAAATGACACAACAGCAAATAACATATGTAGAAGCCCAAAAACGCAACGTATCCACAGTCCTAAACTATTTTCTATATGTGTTCGTACAAAAGCCTATCGCGGATCCTTGGGAAGGAGTCGATAGGCCGATAAAAGTGCCAAATCCAGTCTAAACATCTGGCTGATTGTGCAATGAACCATAATAATAATGTAAAGAAGCAGAAGGAATAGTAGATCATACCTCATGCAAGAAGATTGCACAAAACTGATTATAAACAAATGACATAACACAGTCACCAGAATGATTCAGTGGAACATCTGTAAAAAATATCATATGCCAGTAACGAAACATCGGTGGGAACATACAGTTGAAAAAGTGGTCAAGAATGAGCAGGTTAAAATATTGTGGGATTTCGGGATACAGACTAATAAAATCTTGGCTCATAATATACCGGATTTAACTGTCATTGAAAAGAAGAAAGTGTGGATAATTGATGTGACAATACAGGTAGTTCTCGACCATAATCGAGCCCAAAATTGTTGTTGCTAAGCGAGACATATGTTAAGTGAGTGTTGCTCCATTTTACGAACTTTCTTGCCACAGTTGTTAAGTGAATCACTGCAGTTGTTAAGTTGGTAACATAGTTGTTAAGTGAATCTGGTTTCCCCATTCACTTTGTGAGAAAGTCGCAAAAAGGATCACATGACCCTGGGATACTGCCCTCCGTCATAAATGTGAACCAGTTGCCAAGTAGTTTTAATTTTGATCACATGACCACGGGGATGCTGTAATGGTCGTAAGTATGAAAAATGGTCATATGCCACATTTTTCAGTACTATTGTAACTTTGAACAGTCACGACCTGTCCACCTTCCGCCGTGCCCTCAAGACGTATTATTTTTACCAAGCCGAGCTGGCGTGAAAAAGTTTTTGGGGTTTTTAAAATTTTAAGATTTTACCAAATTTAATTGTATTAAATCAGGGCCACATCGAATATTTTCTTTTAAATGTTATATATATTTTAATGTTTATATTGTGTTTTTACTTGGCTGTTCACAGCCCTGAGTCCCCTGGAGAAGGGCGGTATATAAATTTAATTAAACTAAACTAAACTAAACTAAATGAACCCTTGTAATTAGAGGACTAGCTGAACTAGGGGACAGTAGAATGGAAGGCAATGAACCAGGAGTGGGTTCCACTTACCTTTCTCTACCAGTGCGCATCGCAACATTTTGCACATGTCCCGCCACACGATTCTACTTCCGCGCATGCGCGGAAGGAAATTTGAAGCCGAAACACAGCTGAGAAGCCATCCAAACCTGGAAAAAAGCGCCGATTCTACTTCCGCGCATGCACAGAAGGACATTTCAAGCCAAAAAAAGATGGCGGCACGCACGGACCAGGAAAGACAGCATCGGAGCCGTCACGCCTAAATTGTGTCATCAGCGGGCTGCTACCAGAGCGCCAGCACCGGACCGCACCGGTAGAAACCCACCCCTGCAATGAATTGAAGAAGCTCATAAAGTATCAAGATCTGAAAATTGAAGTTGAAAGATTATGGCATAAATTGACTGTGATGGTCCCAGTGGACCTTAACAATTCTGACAACAAAGGTCATAAAATGGGGCAAAATTCACTTAGCAACTGTAGCACTTAGGAACAAAATTTTGGGGATCAATTATGGTGTTGGACTACCTGTATAAGTCCAGTCAACCTTCTTTCAATACACAGTGTTCAAAGGAGAATCTGGAGAGGTGGAGAAGCTCTGTTAGAACCCTGTTCAATCAATTGGGTTTGCTAATATATGAACAAGCCACAAATCAATGATATGTGTATATCGCTTTAAATGAATTGTAGGCTGATTACTATATAAGGAAGCAAGAGAGCATGCTCAGAATGGTGATTAATATCTGCTGACTCTGTGTGTGATTATGGAGGTGTGTTCCGGAGTGCTAACTCTCTGCTGATTATCTCTGCTGCTTCACTGTTGAGTAATTAACTTTGTGACTGTGTGGAATTACTGTGAAGAGCTGCTATGTGAAAAGAGTAACTATCTGTGATAGTGTAGAATTGATTGTTAGCTGTAATCTTTGTTAGTTAAAACAAAGTCAGGCAAGAAGAAGATTCTTCATATGGACTGACTTACTGTGTATGACTTGGACTTCCTATTGAACTTTGCGACTACTTTAAGTAAACTATTTGTAAATACTAAATGTATCTGTTTATTGACTGAATAGCATTCATATCAATCTGCAACACCACAACCACAATCACTATTTCACTGTGTATGTGCTCAACAGCACAATAACTCCTTAACAAGCTCTCCATTTTATGGGCTCTACTAATATAATCTGGAGTTACAAGAGCCGATACGGAATCTAACCTCAGGTGGAAGATTAAAATAAAGTGGAATTGTGGTGGGAAAGGAATTGTGTTCATCCTTGCATACAAGAATGCAAATACACCTTAAAGTATCCCGTTCATGGATTTTGTCTGTGAAGAAACTCTGGAGTTACCGAGAATGTTCCAAGCTTTGCTGAGAAGTGCTCTTGAAATTCATATTTCAATGTTCTTGGTTGTTTTTGCTTGAGCTGCTATATTACACACTTGGCTGAAATGTTACTTCAGACCGAAAAAATCCAATAGTAGCCTGGTGGTAACTTCATTAAAAGGTTTCTGCTTCTCTCAGCATTCTTTAGCCTTTGCAGAAATCTCCAGTTACACCCAGTTGCTGCTTTATGTGAAATTGGGCAAAAAAAAATCCTATCATCCATCCATTGTGGAGGATTCACAAGATTGCAAAGACAACTTACACGGATGCCAAGATTTCCCAAAGTAAACTCGCTTCCATATTTAAACAAAACACTCATTAGTATCCAGAGACTTCCTCAAGCTTATTGCAAATCATGTTCATACGCTAAACACCAATTTAATTAAAAAGTGAGATAACAATAATAGTCCTTCTCTCCCCTCTGAGGATCTGTATGGATTAACACCTGAGAGCAATATCTGGTATGAAATGTCAACAACAAAGTGAAAGAAGCAAGTTATTGAGTTATTGTACCTTACCATTAGCAAATTGCACTGGGTGTCTTTCCCTGACTTAACAAGGCATAGTGTTATTGAGCTTTTCTGGTCTCCAAAATTAGCAGAACATATTTCATGAGACTAAAGCCCCCAGTAAGAATGATATGACTCCAGTGGTGGGATCCTGCCGGTTTAACAACCGGTTCGGTGATCCGGCGCTTCGCCCACGTGCGCAATTTTAAGAAAACTTACCTTCTGCGTTACTGCTGGGGAGAAACACAGCTGAGGCGTGGCAATCCGCTCTGCCGTGTGAATCAGCTGAGAAGATATAGGTTAGTAAAGTTTAGGTATGGGCGGGCGGGCCCACCTGATCATGGGAGTGAACCGGTTCGCTCCCAGCTGATCATCGGAGCATCCGGTTCTCCCGAACTGGTCCGAACCGGTAGAATCCCACCCCTGTATGACTCTATGAAATACTTTATGTATAATGTATTTTATTGTTAATTTGTATTCCACCTTTACTATTCTTACAGTTAATTCAAGGCAGCAAACATATCCAATGAACTTTCCTTTTCCTACTTCCCCCACAACTGTGGTGAGGTGGGCTGGGCTGAGAGAGAGTGGCTGGCCCAAAGTCACCCAGCTGGCTTTCATGACTAAAGCGGGACTTGAACTCACAGTCTTCTGATGATTGGCCCAAAGTCACCCAGCTGGCTTTCATGCCTAAGGCGGGACTAGAACTCATAGTCTTCTGATGATTGGCCCAAAGTCACCCATCTGGCTTTCATGACTAAGGCGGGACTAGAACTCAAGATCTCTTGCTTTCTACCCTGGTGCCTTAACCACTAGTCCAAACTGACTTAGATTAATTTAATTTAATTTAATTTAATTTAATTTAATTTAATTTAATTTAATTTAATTTAATTTAATTTAATTTAATTTAATTTAATTTAATTTAATTTAATTTAATTTAATTTAATTTAATTTAATTTAATTTAATTTAATTTAATTTAATTTAATTTAATTTAATTTAATATGACTGAAATAATATTGTATTTACCCCAATGTTGGATGGTCCCTTAATCATCTAAGAAGCATATGTATCTTAAATACAAGAACAATTGAACTGGCAAACAAACTTCAACAATAAATCAATATTTGCTTTCCTAAACAAATAACTAGAATGACCACGGGTGGATTTAAAAAAAACAACGGGGGCAGGACCAACTTCCAACTTTCCCACAGTGGTGGGCTTCAGCCGGTTCGCACTGGTTCGGGTGAACCGGTTGTTAATTTTTTGCCCAGTTCGGAGAACCGGCTAATCCCACTTCTGGCTGCCCCGACCACCCCACCCCATCCCTCCCAGGAGGCCCCCCATGGCCCATTTTGCCTTCCAGGGTGGTGCAAAAGTCCTTTCAGGCCCAAAACAGGGCACGGGGGCATCACACCTCCCTGCCTCATTTTGCCTTCCAGGGTGGTGCAGGAGAGGAGGCCTTCCAGGCCCGAAACCCCTGCTCTAGGGTGAGTTGGGAATGGGGCTTTTGCATTATGATTGTAAGTAGGAACCAGTAAAGGAAGTATGGAAAAATCCCTATCTGTAGATCAGAGTTTTTCAGTCTTGGCAAGTTTAAGATGGGCAAACTTCATGCTGCATGGGGAATTCTGGGTAATAGTTTAGTTTAGTTTATTAGAATTTCTATGCCGCCCAACTCCCAGAGGGACTTTGGGTGGCTTACAGTAAGGTATAAAAACCACAATCAATAAAAACAATTTAAAAAGTACAATACATTATTTAAAAAGAACTTTCACTCCGACATGCATACCTGGGCCGATCTAACAAGACCATATCTTTGGGTCATTGGCCCCATGCCTGCCGGAAAAGCCAGGTCTGTGAAAGTAGCCAAACAACAGCTGAGTAGCAGGACTGAATTCCTAGTGATGCTGATAATAAATATCATTCATTTATTGCTGACAATAAATATCACCTATAATTAAGTAGAGCTATAAATAAAGACAGAGTTAGACATGAAGCAGCTGGGGGGAGGATATCATTCGGTTCTTTCTTAATAGAACAGGGATCTCAGCTAAACACGGAGAAGAATTTAACACCATGAGTTGTAGACAATCTCAGGAATTAAGTCAATTCTATTTTTTTCCTGCGGTTTTTATAGCGGGATCACAAGAATCATGACCACCATAAAAACAGAACATCAGCTCTTACTGTATTGTGTAACTTGTAGAGCTGCAAAGAATCTTACAGGAACATTTGAACATAAAAATAATAGCATAGTCATTTTAAAAGATCTCCCAAAGATGAAAATAGAAAACATCTGCATCAGTCCAGCAATTCATTTTATTCAGAATATTCAGAAGTCCCGTGGGTGTTAAAGTAAATGAGTTGAAAATGAGTTGAAAATCAGTAACAGAGGGACCTTAATGAAGATTTAGATACTTTCTTAAATAAGCAAGGATTTGTGCAAGATTTTTTTTTTTTACTATCCTTTTTATGGACTTAAAAACCTTTGCATAATTTTCTCACAAAATGCCGCCATTTATGATCTTCCTGAATTAACATTCTCAGCCTAGAATTATGTCACATGCACTGAAGCCTACTTGGAAAAAGAGGTTGTATCTTTCCAAAGTGATTGCTATCACTCTGGCTATTTAATTGGGATCACGAAGACTGTACCTGGAATGCAAATACTATGGTACCCTTTTTAATATTCTGAGAGAAAAGGTCAGACCACTCCTGATTCAAGGACTGGAGTTCTCTAAATAGATATTTGTATGGTAGCAACCACAGATACGGAGGAAATAAAACATGCAACTTTGTTTTAATGGAATTCCAGCCTTGGATAAACATGACTAAAAGCTTAGACAAGTACAGCTTCCCAAAATACACATTTCTGTTTATTTGTTTCCAACAACTGGAGTGACCTTCCACAAGGGCATTTGATGGCTATTCTCCACAAATGGTACTTTTAAAAAAAAACGTTCAAGAGATGGAATGTTGGTTCATTGATTATATATTATAAAGTCACATTGATTAATTAAGTGTATTAAGAGGGGGTCAATTTTTAGCAACCATGCAGATTGGTCTAGCCAAGGTGCTGGATTAAAGGTGTACAGTTACACTGTTAATGTGTACTGATGAATAAGGCCTCGCCTTATGACAACAATTGAGCCCAGAATTTATGTTGCTAAGTAAGAGCAACATAAGGTGGCGCAGTGGTTAAAAGTAGCACTGCAGCCTACTTCAGTTGGCTGCTAGTTCAGCAGGTCAGCGGTTCAAATCTCACCGGCTCAAGGTTGACTCATCCTTGCTCATTCCATCCTTCTGAGGTTGGTAAAATGAGGACCCAGATTGTTGGGGGCAATATGCTGAACTCTGTAAACCGCTTAGAGAGGGCTGTAAAGCACTATGAAGCGGTATATAAGTCTAAATGCTATTGCTATTGCTAAGAGAAATTTGTTAAGCGAGTTTGTCTCATTTTACGACTTTTCTTGCCACATTTGTTAAGTCAACCAGTGCAGTTGTTAAATTAGTAACATGGTTGTTAAGCGAACCTGACTTCCCCGTTCACTTGGCTTGTCAGAAGGTCGCAAAAGCGGATCACATGACACCGAGCCACTGCAATGGTCATAAATATGAATCCGTTGTCAAGCATCTGAATGTAAATCGCGTGGCCATGGGGATGCTGCAACGGTCATAAGTGTGAAAAATGGTCTTAAGTCACTTTTATCAGTGCTGTTGTAACTTCAAACGGTCACTAAATGAACTTTTTAAAGTTTAGGACTACCTGTACTTTAAATGGTTAATTATTTTCATTCAGCTCGCTTAAAAAAGGCCCTTAGTTTGAGTGAAGAGGGTGGGGAGGGATATACCGTATTTTTCAGAGTATAAGACGCACCTTAGTTTTTGGGGAGGAAAATAGGGGGGGGGGAAATCTGCCTACCAGGTATTCATCTGGCTAGCGTCCTTAGTCTGGTCAGCTTCAGCACATTATTTTATCCCCTGGTTAGGACTTAAAAAAACCTTCTTCGGAGAGAGTAAAAATGAAAGAGCCTGCAAGCCAGTAAGAGCTGGGAAGATCATTAGCACCTGGTTAGGGCTAGAAAAAAATTTATTCGGAGCAAGTAGAGCAATGAAAAACCCCCTGCAAAGACTTAGGGCTGGAAAAACATTCTTTGGAGAGAGTAACAATGAAAAAGCCTGCAAGGTAAGAGCTGGGAAGATCTGTTAGCACCTAGTTAGGGCTGGAAAAAAAGCTCCGAAAAAGCTACATTCAGAGTATAAGACGCACCCAAATTTTCAGCCACTTTTAGGGAGGAAAAAGGTGCGTCTTATACTCCAAAAAATATAGTAAGTCGATTTTTATTTTACTCTTGACCAAACAAGAATTGAAATTTTGTTTAGAACCAAGGCTCTCTCGAGCCCTAGCTGTTGATAACAATATTGAAGTCAAGAATGCATAATCAAACACATTTCCTATAAATACCGTGCTGTGGATAAAACGTGTTTGTTTCTTTGCAAAATGACCAAGTGTGTTAATTAAAACTCTCTACAGAACTGCAAAATTGTACCGTTATTTAATGTTTGGGAGGTGTGGATTCCCTGCAGGAATTTGACTGGGCTTCCTTATTCTTTTTTCCCGAGTCACATTGTTCTTCAGGGCTTCAATCGACCAAGGAATGCTAAAGTCTTCAAAAAGTTTGAAGGTGGCAATTTAAGAATAGTAAAAATCATACCAATCAAGCCAAATATACCATAGAAGATAGGAACTGTGGCAATTTAAGAATATAAAAAAATCATACCAATCTAGCCAAACATATACCGTATTTTTCAGAGTATAAGACGCACCGAAGTATAAGACACCTTAGTTTTAGGGGAGGAAAACAAGGAAAAAAGGCCTCTGCCTCCAAGCAATTTGCCAAACAGCAAACAGCACAGATGGTATACACTGTTTGCTGTGTATTTCTGTGCATGTGTGCCTGACCCATAGAAATAGCAAAGAATTGGAGAAATGTACATTATGCCAGAAAGTTTTCTTAAATGTAGTCACACTAACTCTTCCCAATTATTTAAATAGATCTACTCCAAAGTAACTAAACTCTAATACTAAACAGGACACTGTTACATTTCATACTATACTTGTACAGAGCTGTTAAAATTAATTAAAATTTCTGGAAGTATACATTATTCTCTATTATTTAAAAGAAGATACAATAGCATTGGGCCTCTTCAGAGCAAGCATTTGTTTTAAAAAGCTTCTTTATTTTGTTAAGTTGTCTAAATTTATAGGGATCTCCAACCTTGGCAACATTCCACAGCCAGCAAAGCTAACAAAGCTGGCTGTTCAATTCTGGGAGTTGAAGTCCACAAGTCTTAAAGTTGCCAAAGTTGGAGACCCCTGGCTCTAGAACAATAATAAAGCAGTCTTTAAAAAATAAGTCTAATAATTTGAATATTCTACAGACATTTATAGTTATTCACTTACCCCTTTGCAGCCAGTTCAGCAAAAATAAAAACCTGTGTGTCTCTCCCAGCTATTTGCCTCTTTGCAGTTAGTTTCACTTTCATTTTCCCAGTGGCAAACCTAATCAGCTGTACGTCGGGAAACTGCTACTGACTTGCTTGGCTTTGCAGGCTCTTCCCTCTTTCCTGCAAACAGGTAAATTGCTGGAAGACAGAGGCCAAAGGGTGGGGGTGGGTGGGTGGGGCTGCATTCGGTGTATAAGATGCACCCAAGTTTTCACCCTCTTTTGGGGGGTAAAAAGGTGCATCTTATACTCCGAAAAATACGGTAATAGAAAATAGAAAATAGAACCAGGTTTCCAGATCAACCTATACTCCAAGGCACCTGAAGACAGGACAAGAAGCAATGGATGGAAACTAATCAAGGAGAGAAGCAACCTAGAACTAAGAAGACATTTCCGGACAGTGAGCGCAATCAATCAGTGGAACAATTTGACTCCAGAAGTGTGTGATCCAACACTGGAGGTTTTTAAGAAAAGATTGGACAACCATTTGTCTGAAATGGTATTAGGTCCCCTGCTTGAGCAGGGGGTTGGACTAGAAGACCTCCAAAGTCTGCTCTTAATCAGAACTGGGAAAGAAGAATCACCCCATTGATTTCTGGGGCACCCAATTGAGAATGTCCAGAGATACTTCACAAGAAGACTATTACATTCCTCTGTTCCCCATAGAATACCTTATGAAACCAGACTTGAAATTCTGCGACATGAAAATTTAGAAGTACGCCGCCTTCGATCTGACCTAAGTGTAGCTCACAAAATTATCTGCCACAACGTCCTACCTGTTAACGACTACTTCAGCTTCAACCGCAATAATACACGAGCTCACAATAGATACAAACTTAATGTAAACCGCTCCAGACTTGATTGCAAAAAATTCGACTTCAACAACAGAGTTGTCAACGCCTGGAACACTTTACCTGACTCAGTAGTTTCTTCCCCAAACCCCAAAAACTTCAACCTCAGATTATCTACCATCGACCTCACCCCATTCCTAAGAGGTCGGTAAGGGGCGTGCATAAGTGCACAATCGTGCCTACCGTTCCTGTCCAAATGTACCCATATATTCATACCTCTTTTACTGTTATTCATGCTTGTACTATTACATATATATTCAATCATGTTTAGATTTAGATTTATTATTAGAGTTGGAAGGGACCTTGTAGGTCATCTAATCCAACCCCCTGCTCAAGCAGGAGTTCCTACACCATTTGAGACAGATGGCAGTCCAGTCTCCCCTTGAAGGTCGCAAGTGTTGGGGCTCTCACAACCTCCGCTGGCAAGCTGTTCCACTGGTTGATCGCTCTCACCATCAGAAAGTTTCTCCTCACTTCCAGGTTGAATCTCTCCTTGGTCAGCTTCCATCCATTATTCCTTGTTTGGCTTTCTGGTGCCATAGAGAACAGCCTGCCCCCCTCCTCTCTGTGGCATCCCCTCAAGTATTGGAACACTGCTATCATGTCACCCCTGGTCCTTCTCTTCGCCAGACTGGCCAAGCTCAGTTCCTGCAACCGCTCTTTGTATGTTTTATTTTCCAGACCCTTTATCATCCTCTGTTGCTCTCTTCTGCACTTTCTCTAGGGTTTCAATGTCTTTTTTGTAGTGTGGTAACCAAAACTGGATGCAGTACTCTAGGTGTGGTCTGACCAAGGCTTTATAGAGTGGTACTAGTACCTCTCTGGTCCTTGATTGCATCCCTCTATTTATGCAGCTCAGGACTGCGTTGGCCTTTTTGGCTGCTGCTGCACACTGCTGGTGTGATAGGTTTTTACTGTTTATACTTTGCTTATAATCATATATGCTTGACAAATACAAAAATACAAATGTCATCATCTAGTCTAACTTTTTCTCCAGAGAAGAATTCATTGAACTATCCCTGAAATAGGCCATCCAGTCCCTACTTCAAAACGTCAGGAGATGAGACCATTGCTTACAGAAGCCAATATTCTGCTTAACAGCTCGTACGATCATGAAATTTTCTCCTGCTCTGCAGCTTGAATCTCCTTTCTTTTAATTCATCCCATTTTCTCTTGATCTATTCTTGGAGAACACGTCTACTTCTTGCACAAGATAGCCTGTTAGAAATTGGAAGACTGGTGGGTTTTTTTCCTCCACGCAGCTCCCTTTTATCCAAGCTAAAAGCTGCCCCTTTTTGCAGAACCCAGAAGCTTGCTTCTTCCTTAACTGTCCATAAGCTCACCCATAAATCCACTGTACCTTCTCCATTTTCTTTTTAATACATGATGCCTGGAATTGCCACATTTACAACAGTAGTCCATTTGTGGTCTAACCAGGGCAGAGTACAATGGAATTATTTATTACCTGCCTTCCTTGATTAGGACATAATATTTCTGCTACTGAAGTCCAAAATTGCATTGGCATTTTTAGCTATGCTTATATTCAGACGGTTGGTCACTAATACTCCTTCCAAAAATGTTTGATTGCTCCACAATTTAACAGCAGCTTCTAAACATAGTTTTTACATCACTAGAGCTGTCATCCAGTTAATCATAAACTTACAAGCCTAACTCAGAAATAACTCTCTTCATATCCAGTTTACTCCTTGGCTGTGTGGGTAATTCAATCAGGCAGGCAGACAATGAGAGAGAGAGAGAGAGAGAGAGAGAGAGAGAGAGAGAGAGAGAGAGAGAGAGAGAGAGAGAGAGAGAGAGAGAGAGAGAGAGAGAGAGAGATTATAGATGGATGGATGGATGGATGGATGGATGGATGGATGGATGGATGGATAGACAGACAGACAGACAGACAGACAGACAGACAGACAGACAGACAGACAGACAGATAGATAGATAGATAGATAGATAGATAGATAATGATAGAAATAGAGACAGACAGATAGATGATGGTTGGTTGGTTGGGTGGGTGGGTGGGTGGGTGGGTGGAGATGGATAGACAGACAGACAGACAGACAGACAGACAGACAGACAGATGATAAACAGACAGACAGAATGGAGGGAGGGAAGGATGATAGGTAGGTAGGTAGGTAGGTAGGTAGGTAGGTAGGTAGGTAGGTAAGTGGGTGGGTGGGTGGAGGGATGGATGGATGGATAGATAGGTATAGGTATAGGTATAGGTATAGGTATAGGTATAGGTATAGGTATAGGTATAGGTATAGGTATAGATATAGATATAGATATAGATATAGATAGATATGATAGACAAATTGATAGATGATAGACAGAGAGAAAGAGTGTGCTGCTCAAAGACTATCTAGATGATTCTGTAAGGAAGGGTGCATCTCTTCTTCCATTTATGCTGATAAAATCATAGCTATTTAGTTTCAATTGGCAGTCTCTCTTTTATCCATTTAAAACGCCTGATGGTACGCAGTGCTAACATTCCTTTTCTGAAAGCTCCTTTGTATATATTAGAGTTGGTAAACTTTTGTGGCTGAATGTATAGTAACCTTATACGAGAGGTGGCAGGATGATTTGGGGAGAGAGTATGTGATTATTATTATTATTGTTTTTAAGAAGTAAAAATGGATGCTTCATTTTGCCCCTGAAACTTTGGATTGTCAGAATTCGCTTAAAAGCTGCTGTTTTGGGGAGGTTCTTCAGGAGGCATAATGCTACCCGGCCCTGCTGTAAAATTATATGTATTCCATGGATCGTTTGAGGCTGCTCTTTTGTTAAGATGCTTACTGACATGTCAAAAAGGCCTTTATGAATTTGTTTAATGTGATACGTTTCTGAAAACCTTGCTACTTAAAATGGCTTTGAGCTTCACAGAGACTGTTGGGCTGGAAAGACGATTAAAGACTAATAACAGTCAATAAATAGCAACATCTTTAGCCTTCCCTTCTTTTGAAAGGTAGTTGCATTCTTCCCCTAATAATAGGCCCCATTCCTCCCCCATATATCTGTCATGTCAACGTTCCAGATTTATAGCGGAAGAATGAGGTCTCTGAAGCTTCTCCTCGCCCACGTGGCTTTGTTCCTTCCTTTTCAAACCACCTTTCTCTTTGATAGTGTCAAGAAACCCGCTTTGAAGAAGTCAGAATGTTGAAATTTATATAATTTCGAAAGTCAGAATGTTGGCATTCTTTATAAAAGGGACCCAAAGAATGTAAGATCCCGAGGCTGGCATATTCTTTTCTCCCTGCATCAATTGGAGAGACTCTGCAAGCGATCATCTTGCGATAGGTAGAAAGTCCTAGGCTAGCTGCAGTTAAGACGTGGGGGAATATCTCTTCAAAACTTTCTTCTTTCCTTCCTTCCTTCCTCTCCTTCTGTTCCTTCCTCTCCTCTCCTCTCCTCTCCTCTCCTCTCCTCTCTTCCTGTTCCTTTTCCTTCCTTCCTTCCTTCCTTCCTTCCTTCCTTCCTTCCTTCCTTCCTTCCTTCCTTCCTTCCTCCCTCTCTTTCTGTTCATTCCGCTCCTCTCCTCCTGTTCATTCCCCTTCCTTCCTTCCTTCCTTCCTTCCTTCCTTCCTTCCTTCCTTCCTTCCTTCCTTCCTTACTCCCTCCCTCCTCCCTCCCTCCTTCCTTCCTTCCTCTCCTTCTGTTCCTTCCTCTCCTCTCCTCTCTTCCTGTTCCTTTTCCTTCCTTCCTTCCTTCCTCTCCTTCTGTTCCTTCCTCTCCTCTCCTCTCCTCTCCTCTCCTCTCCTCTCCTCTCCTCTCCTCTCCTCTACTCTACTCTACTCTACTCTACTCTACTCTACTCTCCTCTCTTCCTGTTCCTTTTCCTTCCTTCCTTCCTTCCTCTCCTTCTGTTCCTTCCTCTCCTCTCCTCTCCTCTCCTCTCCTCTCCTCTCCTCTCCTCTCCTCTCCTCTCTTCCTGTTCCTTTTCCTTCCTTCCTTCCTTCCTTCCTTCCTTCCTTCCTTCCTTCCTCCCTCTCTTTCTGTTCATTCCGCTCCTCTCCTCCTGTTCATTCCCCTTCCTTCCTTCCTTCCTTCCTTCCTTCCTTCCTTCCTTCCTTCCTTCCTTCCTTCCTTCCTTCCTTCCTTCCTTCCTTCCTCCCTTACTCCCTCCCTCCTCCCTCCCTCCTTCCTTCCTTCCTCTCCTTCTGTTCCTTCCTCTCCTCTCCTCTCTTCCTGTTCCTTTTCCTTCCTTCCTTCCTCTCCTTCTGTTCCTTCCTCTCCTCTCCTCTCCTCTCCTCTCTTCTTGTTCCTTTTCCTTCCTTCCTTCCTTCCTTCCTTCCTTCCTTCCTTCCTTCCTTCCTTCCTTCCTCTCTTTCTGTTCATTCCGCTTCTCTCCTCCTGTTTCTTCCACTTCCTTCCTTCCTTCCTTCCTTCCTTCCTTCCTTCCTTCCTTCCTTCCTTCCTTCCTTCCTAAGGAAAATCAGTCTAGTTCAGTTCCAGGCTGGGAGAAATATGCTGGAAACAACATGGAGGCTGATTGGAAAGAAAGTTTGTTGAACACAAAGACAGCATGCAGTTCTGGGTCAGCTGAACATCTAGCTAGAGGAGTGCCAGGATTTTATACAGGTCCTGAAATGCTGCTGGAGGTGGGGGAGGTGTTGTGCAATGTCTGAAATGCTTTTTAGAAATTGTGCAATGTAGTGAGCTCTGTGTCTTCTGATAAATGGTAGTGGGTTAATCATATTATGTCCTAAATGGTCATAATTCTTAGAATTTTGGGTGGAGGAGAATGTAAGTTTTAATCCCATCGCTGGAGGTTAAGGTCTTTTTTTTTCTGAATAGGCTGATCCAATCTTTCTTAATGGGCACAAAATATCTGCTGGGGGGGGGGGGGGCTATTAAGAAAGACTGAGTCTGCTTTCTGTCTTTAAGAGCATGTTTCTCCATTTCTCCTTTAGGGAAATATAATATTCTGCCTCTTTTAATGTTCCCCAAAATATTTCATTCTTCTAGGAGGAGAGACTTTCCTTCCTTCCTTCCTTCCTTCCTTCCTTCCTTCCTTCCTTCCTTCCTTCCTTCCTTCCTTCCTTCCTTCCTTCCTTCCTTCCTTCCTTCCTTCCACCTCCCTCTCTCCCAGCAGTGAGTTGCTCCTGGTTCGGCCCGCTTCTAAGAACCAGTAGCGCTGGCAGCGGGAGGCTCCGCCCACCCATCCAGGACATTTTTGCTCATGTGCAGAAGTGTCGTGCGTGAGCACAAGCACGCACGTGAACCGGTAGTAAAGGGTTTTAGAACCAACTACTGCTCCCTCCCTCCCTCCCTCCCTCCCTCCCTCCTTCTCTCCTTCCCTTTGTCCCCTCAAATTCAGGTGGCAAAAACTGCTTTGTGGTTTTATTCCCCATTTTATTTATACAATTAACCCAATTAACTCTGAAGAAGCAGGATAGGAAGCTTCCTTACAGTACAGGTAGTTCTCAGTTTACAACCACAATTGAGCCCCAAATTTCTGTTGCTAAATGAGAGCGTTGTTAAGTGAGTTTTGCACCCATTTTACAACATTTGTTCCACAGTTGTCAGGTGAATCACTGCATCATATTTTATGCATTCCTTCTTTTTCTTAACCAATCATAAAATTTGTTCCATATTATATAAACATCTGATTCTTGTTAATCCTTTAATTCCTTTGTTAATTTGTCCATTTTAGCACAGTCCATTATCTTTCTAATTAATTGTTTTAACTGTCAGGAAATTTTTCCTTAGTTCTAAGTTGGTTCCATCCTTGATGAGTTTCCATTCATTACTTCTTGTCCTTCCTTCAGTGTTGGAGTTGTTGGAGAAGTTGAAGAGATTTGTGACTTCCAGACAAATAAAAAAACATTCCATGTTTAAAAGTAGAATGCATTGGGAACACAACTGGATTGCTATCTCACTGCTAAACCTGAGAAGAGAGTTATAAGATTGATCATGTGGCAGATTTTACATTCTTCTCCAAGAAATTTAGGCAAGAAAAACAAAATGCACAGGTACAGTATATGTGGTATCTTGCTCAATAGTAGTAACTGTGAGAGGGACCTTGGAGTCCTAGTGGACAACCATTTAAATATGAGCCAGCAGTGTGCAGCAGCTGCCAAAAAAGCCAACACAGTTCTAGGCTGCATTAACAGAGGGATAGAATCAAGATCACGCAAAGTGATAATACCACTTTATAATGCCTTGGTAAGGCCACACTTGGAATACTGCATTCAGTTTTGGTCGCCACAATGCAAAAAGGATGTTGAGAGTCTAGAAAGAGTGCAGAGAAGAGCAACAAAGATGATTAGGGGACTGGAGGCTAAAACATATGAAGAACAGTTACAGGAACTGGGTATGTCCAGTTTAATGAAAAGAAGGACTAGGGGAGACATGATAGCAGTGTTCCAATATCTCAGGGGTTGCCACAAAGAAGAGGGAGTCAAGCTATTCTCCAAAGCACCTGAGGGTAGGACAAGAAGCAATGGGTAGAAACTAATCAAGGAGAGAAGCAACCTAGAACTAAGAAGAAATTTCCTGAAAGTTAGAACAATTAATCAGTGGAACAACTTGCCTCCAGAAGTTGTGAATGCTCCAACACTGGACGTTTTTAAGAAGATGTTGGATAACCATTTGTCTGAAGTGGTGTAGGGTTTCCTGCCTAAGCAGGGGGCTGGACTAGAAGACCTCCAAGGTCCCTTCCAACTCTGTTATTCTGTTCTGTTTTCCCAAATAAGACTGCCAAGAATGGGAGAAGGATGAATGGAGAGAAGTGGCTGTTGACACCTTCACCCCCCACCCTAATCTCCACTCCACTAAATCTGTCATCTCATGCATTTGCCTCTTCCTGCTTCATGATAGATCTGAACCTGGCCAGATCTGAATTATGAATGAAAATGGATGCCTATCCTTAAAAAGTTGTCTTGATGAAACCATTGCCTTTAGTGTTACAATGCCTGCTTTATCTTTCCTGGGAAAATGATTCTGCAGCATTTAACGTGGGCGGAATAATTCTCAGCCGTCCAGGTGCAAAAGTTTTCAGTCTGATGCACTTGAAGCTGTTTTAACGTTTATTTTTAGATGTGTGCGCGAAAGGTGGTTTGTGAAAAGCCTGTGTGAATTAGGACTGTCAGTTTCTTTTTGGGGGGGAACTCAAAAGGTTACCGCTGCTTGCAAACTGTGACTCTCAGATGTGACTTGCTATTAAGGCTTACGGATAGCTTTTCGGGGAAAACAGGATGTGCAGTTTGTTAAAGCGATTGACCTTCTATCTGCCGTTCAGAGAATGTTATGAAGCCTATCTCGGGTTTCCCATATTGCACATCATGGACGAATGGGCTGAGATCTGTAGAAGGAAGGAAGTGATGAAGGCAGTAAGCATCATGAAGTGAGAGGTCTCATTCTCCCTCATTGAAGGCCAGCCAGATCTTCATGGCTCTTCTGAAGAGTGGGGGCCATATATTTATATAGTGGCAGGGCAGGGGCAGGTTCCTCTTACCTGGCTACCAGAGCGCTGTGCGTGCATCATCACGTTTCGCGTGTGCGCACGCTCGTTATGCACGCACGTCCCCTCGTGCAATTTTGCTTCCATGCATGCACAGGAAGCAAAAAAATCACTGAAATCTCACAAGGGGACGCACATGGATGCGCAATTTCGGTGATTTTTTGCTTCCGCGCATGCGTAAATCACCAAACTTTCACACGTGCGAGCGTCCCCTCGCGAGATTTTGCTTCCGCGCATGCGCAGGAAGAAAAAAAGGCCAAAAAATTGGGGGAAAAGATGGCACCGTGCGACGGAACAGCAAAGACCGAAGCCGTCGTGCGCAAATTGCGCAATTGGCGGCTCCCTACCGGAACGGCGGGTCCCTACCGGAATGGTGCAATAGGAACAGCATACACTGAATGGCACAACCATGTAGCTGGCATTGTGTACAGGAACTTCACCACAGTGTGTCTCAAAGGTGCTTTGTGTACAGGATCTTCACCACAGTGTGTACAGGAACTTGTGTACAGGAACTTCACCACAGTGTGTCCCAAAGGTGGCTTTTTCAAGAGGCAACTGGACTTTCTCATTTTTTCTTTGAGGACGTTTCATTTCTTATCCAAGAACCTTCTTCAGCTCTGACTGGATTGTTGGAGCCCACCATCCTCCTGAAAAAGCATCTTTGGGACAACCGTGACCTGGATGACTGAGAATCTCCATAGACGTTCACCACAGTGTGTGTGGGTTAGAACTTCTCAAGTCTAGGTGGAAGACTCCACTATAGAAGGCCGTAGCGCAGAGGTCTTCAAACTTGGCAACTTTAAGACTTGTGGACTTCAACTTCCAGAATTCTGGGAATTGAAGTCCACAAGTCTTAAATTTGCTAAGTTTGAGGACCTCTGCCATAGAGAATAAGAAATCCAAGATCTCCGCAGAAGGTCATGGAGAATAAGACTTTTAGACCCAGACAGGCAGGAGCCAGTCAATCAACTAGACATCATGGTAGTAGACAAGGGCCAGAAGACAGCATTGGTGATAGATATAGTTGTGCCAGGTGACATCAACACCAGGAAGAAGAAATATGAGATGCTGGAGAAATAGCAGGGCCAGAAAGAGGAACTGGAGAGGATGAGGAAAATCAAGGCCAAAGTGGTCCCAGTGGTGGTAGGATAGTGTGACCAGACGTGCCACTTTTGGCGGGACAGTCCCGCTTTTTAAACATTTGTCACACATCCCGTGGCGTTTCTAAAAAGTCCTGATTTTTTGAAAGAATGCACGACAAGCTAGGACATTCTTTCCAAAAATTGGCCTGAAAGGGGTGTGTGCGAGATTGGGGGGGAGTTAAAACTCGAAGAGTTTTAAGCCAGCCATGTCAGGTCAGGCTCCGTCTAATCAGCCCCCGCTTCTTCCTCCAGCCAGACACGCGCCCGAGCGACAGGCTTCCGATTCAGCGCCTTGTATTCACAGGCTGGCGTGGGGCGGGGCAGAGTGAACACTGGGATGGAGGGGCGCTTTGCACTTGTCTTTCAGAGCAGTTGAAAAGGTTTCTAACAAAACTAGGAAGACAGAGGTGGGGGGAGGAGGAGGAGAGTGCCCGAGGTCCCCCCTCCTCCACCACCCCCTCCCACACCGACATGGAAAGCAGGCACCTGCCAGACAGACAGCCCGGGCAGGGGAAAGGCGCGATTTCAAGCAACAAGATGACTGTGATCCTCAGGTCAGCGGTTCAAATTTCACCAGCTCAAGGTTGTCTCAGCCTTCCATCCTTCCGAGATAGGTAAAATGAGGACCCAGATTGTTGGGGGCAATATAAATACACATTGCTTAATGGTGTAAACCGCTTAGAGAGTGCTTGCACTGTGAGGCGGTATATAAATTAAATAAATAAATAAATAAATAAATAAATAAATAAATAAATAAATAAATAAATAAATAAATAAATAAATAAATAAATAAATAAATAATAAATGATAAAAACTGAGATGACAGTCATGAATATTATGGAAATATGCTATTTCTCCATGAGGCCTTTCTCTCAATCTCTCCCGCTCCCTCTCTCTTTCCCTCTCTCTCTCCCCCCCCTTCCCTCCCTCCCCCTTACTCTCCCTCTCCCTTTCTCTCTCCCTCTCTCTCCCCCACTCCCTCTCTCTCCCCCTCTCCCTCTCTGTTCCTTTCTCCCTCTCTCCCTCTCTCTTCTTCCCTCTCCCTCCTCCCTCCCTCCCTCTTTTACACACACACACACACACACACACACACACACACACACACACACACACTGAAGCTGAAGGTCCCAATCATTTGATGGATTTGCAACTTCAAAACAATTCTTCGGGACCTTCTAATACTAAGTACGCATTGATTATCTTTTCCTCTCTCCATATTTTTTTTTTGGGGGGAGAATGCTGATATTACTCGATTTATAAATTATGTGGTTCCTCTCCACCTTTTTCCCTTCTCATTTTTTCCCCTCATAGATAGCACTCCATTCCACTTCATCATTGACTTTTAATATACAAGTTGAACATTTAATTTACACTATTAATAACAGATTTATTACTCATCTAAATCATACAATTACGTCAATTAAACTAGTTGCATCTTTGAGCACTTGGTTCACTGATCTTTAATTAGACTCCCAGGACCTGAATTGGATGTGAAAGGTGCTAAGCGCGCTGAATTTAGCGAATTCATTTGCCTCCCATCTGCCGCCTGTTATGGAAACATTTTCAATATACGAAATGTATGGCATAAACTGATAATTTTGCAACATTATCAAACAATCTGGGGATTTCACCTAGAAGAGGATGGGAAAAAAAGAGCGAAGTGAGCTGCTGTGAAGCCACTGTTAATTTGAAATAATCACTTAAACAGAAAAAAACAACAACCCGGAAAATGTTTATCATGAAACTAAAATGGAAAAATTGCAGGGTGGTGTGAATTCTATGCAAATCTACTCAGAGACCAGCCCTTAAATATCCAGTGTGCACAGAGGTGGTGTTCTAGATTGCATTAAGAGAATAATTATTCATGTTATACCAAATTCTGCCCTAAAATTCTCATTCTTAAAACACTTCTGGAAAATATACACCAACAGAAGAAAATTTGATTAGAAAGGTTTTAGAGTGTGCTGAAATGGATAAACTTACAAAGGAATTACAAGAAAAAGAGGAAACATAAAGTATGGGAAAAGTGGTATGAGTGGTTAGAGAAGAGGGTCAAAGGATAAGAGAATAACGCAAGAAAGAGGATAATGGAGTTAACCAGTGGTATTAAACATAAACAAATAGAAGGGCTATAAAAATAAGGTGGAAATAGAGTACACTATTAAATATGATGTATATAAATTGAATTGTGAATTATATGTATAAAAAGAAATGAAAAATTGAAGAGGAAAAAATGGTATAATTAAAAATGTTTAAAAGAAGGACACGAAAATGTTGAAAAGAAGGAAATTGTATAAATTTCTGTTTTTTTGTTTTTAACTTTAAAAACGTTCAATAAAAACCTTTTTTTAAAAACACTTCTGAAAAAAAAGGACCTTCTGTTTCTCTACTTTATTCTCAAATTGCTTGATAATTTCTTTTGAACTTCTCTTGACAATGTGTGTGAATCCAATTGTTGGGAGATGCAGTGTTTTCTTTTACACATCGTTCTACCATTCTAAGGCCTTTCTGGCATTTCTCAATCTGAAATAACCCATGCAAGATTTTATTTTACAGGTAGTCCTAGAGTTACGACCAAAATTGAGAGCAAAATTTATCTTGCTAAGCGAAACATTGGTTAAGTGAGTTTGCCCCATGTTACAGATTTTCTTGCCACGGTTGTTAAGTGAATCGTTGCATTTGTTAAGTAAGTGACATGCTTGCTAAGTGAATCTGGATTTCCCATTGACTTTGCTTGTCAGAAGGTTGCAAAAGCTTGACCCATAGGACACTGCAATGGTCATAAATATGAACCAGTTGCCTAGCACCTGAATTTTGATCACGTGACTATGGGAATGCTTCAAGGGTTGTATGTGTCAAACATGGTCATAAGTCACTTTTTTCAGTGCCATTGTAACTTTGAATGGTCACTAAATGAACTGTTGTAAGTCAAGGAGTACCTGTATCAGGCATATCAAGATTTAATGAAAGCATGAGTAGATATCCAGACTGATTGGTTATAACTGCATAAACTGATTTTTTAAAAATCTTTTGATATTAACATTGTGAGTTACTTAGAGTCTCCAATCCACCTGACTGTTTATGTACAGTAGTTTCACATATTGTATGATTATAATATATATTATAGTTCATTCATTCATTCATTCATTCATTTGTTCATTCATTCATTCATTCATTCATCTCAGGAAACAACTGAGCTCTGAGAGCACCAAGGACTCCTCAGTTCAAACCTTGGCTACAGATATTCTCTTTTATTGGTCTCCATAAATGCAACATTATATAATAAAATAGTTATAAGAAATAAATAACAAGATAAGATGGTAGATGATATACAGATAGTAGATAGATAGATAGATAGATAGATAGATAGATAGATAGATAGATAGATAGATAGATGGATGGATGGATGGATGGATGGATGGATGGATGGATGGATGGATGGATGGATGGATGGATGGATGGATGGATAGATAGATAGATAGAGATAGATAGATAGATAGATAGATAGATAGATGATAGATGATAGATGATAGATGATAGATGATAGATGATAGATGATGGATGGATGGATGGATGGATGGATAGATAGAGAGATGATAGATAGATAGATGGATGGATGGATGGATGGATGGATGGATGGATGGATCGATCGATCGATCGATCGATCGATCGATCGATCGATAGATAGATAGATAGATAGATAGATAGATGATAGATGATAGATGATAGATGATAGATGATAGATGATAGATGATAGATGGATGGATGGATGGATGGATGGATGGATGGATGGATGGATGGATGGATGGATGGATAGATAGAGAGATGATAGAGAGAGAGAGAGAGAGAGAGAGAGAGAGAGAGAGAGAGAGAGAGAGAGAGAGAGAGAGAGAGAGAACAGATAATGGATGGATGGATGGATGGATGGATGGATGGATGGATGGATGGATGGATTGATAGATAGTTAGACAGACAGACAGACAGACGGACGGACAGACGGACAGACGGACAGACAGACATGATAGATACAAGATAGATAGAAAATAAACATAGAAAGTCGCAAAATGTGATTACATGATCTCAGGACCCAGCAAGCATCATAAATATGAGTCAGTTGCCAAGCATCCACATTTTAATCACATGACTATGGAGATGCTGCAATGGTCGTTAAGTGTTAAAAATGGTCATGTCCCTTTCTTCCATGCCATTGTAACTTTGAATAGTTGTAAGTCAAGGTCTAACCTATATCACGGTTAGACTCCCATACCAGTTGGTAGGTCCAGGTCTTCACACTCTTCTGGAAGGCCAGAAAGTGGGGTATGAATGTTCCATAGGGGTCTCTTCTTGAATTCCGCCAGTCAAAATTCTTTAACCAATGGGACCCTAACCCTAATCCTAACCCTGTATGACTGGGTGGGATGGGTTGATTTAATTGGGACAAGACAGTTCTTCAGATAACCTGGTCCCAGGCCGTGATTTATGATGGCATCAAGATTTTATATGCCTCTCAACCTCTGAAGTTTGGTTACACATCACTCCAAACAGCCATTGCATCCAAGCAATGGTGGGATTCAAATAATTTAACAACCGGTTCGCTCAGAGTCAGGTTGGCTGTTGTGGGAGGTGTGGCCCATGAGCCTCCCGTGCCAGGCAACCTGACCCTTGGCGAACCAGTTGTTAAATTATATACACACACACTATCAAAGTGGATCCTGGGTGCTGCGCTGCAATGGAGAAACGGGCAATGGAGGGCCAGCATGAGGGAAGGAGGAGGAGTGGTGAGAACAAAGAGGGAAAGTGGCCTTCTCCTTCCCTCATACCAGCTGCTCCATTGCCCGTTTCTCCATTGCAGGGTGCATCCACTTTGATAGCAGGAGTGGGTAGGTAATTTAACAACCGGTTCGCATGAACCGGTGCGAACCGGTTGAATCCCACCACTGCATCCAAACCCTTCTCAGCTCTATTCACTCCTCAGCCGTAACCTAAATACTGAAGTGATCAGCTTTCAGAATAATTGAATAAGCAACGCATAGAAGAATAACCACAGATAAGACTAACCACCCCAAGCGCGCTGTGAAAATGCCACTGCTGAGTTGGTAATTAGACCAATTAAGCTTTTGTGCAGTGTTTTTTTTTAATGCACCCATGAATGTTGGTTAACAGAAATTGCAAACGCAATTTAGATAATTTCATTCATGTTGTGAAGAATGGGTTGACATTTTAACAATGTCAACAAGTGCAATCAAGTAAAATTGTGGAGTCCTTGGTGCTCTCTGCTTGCAGACATTTCATTACCCAACTAAGTAACATTATCAGGGTCCTGATGATGTTACCTAGGTGGATAATAAAATGTCTGCCAATGAGCAACCAGGCTCAGAGTGCACTAGGGACTCCACAGTTTAACCTTTAGCTGCATATATTCTTTTTTATTGGAATTAGTAAAAAAAAAAACCACCAAAAAGACAATCATATATTGCCTGTGAGCAATGTGGTGGCGTAGTGGAGAAGACCCTTGCCTCCCACTCACAAGGTTAAGAGTTCGATCCTAGGTAGTGGCAGATGTTTCTTTCTCAGGGTGCACAGAAAAAAACATTTCCTGTGAACTCTGCGTAGGTGTCAGGAAGGGCATCCGGCCAGTAAATGCTCAGCTCCATCTCAACTCTACCCCGAATAAGGGACTTGCTGGGGTCATAAGAGGGAAAAAATATTGCTTGCATTGAAACAGCATTCCTGATATTATGCTCAAATAAATGCTTACTTTGGAATTGTAGTGGGATATTGCAAAACTGAACACTGAATTTTTTTGCAAAGAGTATGTGCAAATTCTACATAATTACATACAGTAACTTGAAGAGGTAGGCAGATACTCAGACTTGTTTTGTTTTGCCTCAAATTGTGTGCAACAAAGCAAAGAACCTGCTTTAGCCACTGAGATTATCTATGAACAAATTATCACCCATCAATCTCATTTTTTTCATCAGTAAATATAACGTTAAGAGATCTAGAGCAAGGAGACCAGTTTTCCTGGAGATTTCTTTTTTTTTTTAATAAAAAGTTTTTTATTTATAAGAACAGATAAAAGAACAAAAGGCAAAACATACAGTAAACATAAAATAAACAAGTACATGACGGATCTTGATCTAGTATACATATTTACATTCCAGTGATTTACATCTCGTTGTTTGTCTTAAATTACAAAAAGTGAGTTTTATAGTTGTTTTTTTTTCTTTCATCTCCACCATTTCAGTTTTCAATCTTGGTTTTCCTTTCTCCCAACCAATGATACAGTTTGTTCCAGGTTTCGGTATATTTTGTTTCATCTTTTCCCTTCATTTCTAATGTTAACCTATCCATTTCGGCACATGCTAGTATTTTATGTAAAGTTTCTTCTTCTGTGGGTATGTTTTGTTTTTTCCAATTTTGAGCATAAATTAGCCTTGCGGCAGTCAGTATATGTAACATTAAATATAATATATTTTTGTCATATTTATCCATCGTTATTCCTAATAGAAAAAGTTCCGGCTTAAGATCCAATTTTATTTTTAATATTTCTTCCAACCATTGTTTAATTATTATCCAAAAGTCTCGAGCTCTGTGGCATTCCCACCACATGTGGTAATATGTACCTAGTTGTGTTTTGCATTTCCAACATAGTGGAGAAAGGTGTGTGCCCATTTTTGCTAGTCTTGTTGGCGGGAAGTGCCATCTGTAAAACATTTTATATAGATTCTCCTTATATGAAGTGGCCAATGTTAATTTTTGATTTCTTTGCCATAATTCTTCCCATTTTTCTAAAGCAATATTAAACCCAAAGTCTCTGCACCAAGTTATCATGGTTTCTTTAACCTGTTCTTCAAATAGGGCACGTTCTAGGAAATATTGATAAGTTTTTTTAATTGTTTTTTCTTCTGGTCCTAAAATTATTTATCTAGTTCTGTTGGTTCCATTTCAATCCTGGAGATTTCTTTATGGTACAGTACAGAGGTGTGTTCCTCCCAGTTTGGACCGGTTCTATAGAACCAATCGTAACTTGGTGGCCTGGGTCGCTGGAACCGGCAGCGACCCAGGCCTGCCACACCCCCGAACCGACTCTCTAGGCAGCGCCATAGGCGGCGCCATCTTGGTTTGTTTTGTTTTGTTTTTGAAACAGCGCATCAAGGAGCAAACCGGCAGCGAAGAAAACCACAACCTACCCCTGGTACAGTATTTCTCATACTGGAAATAAGAGCCTGTAAAAGCTCCCCCCCCAAATAGCAGGTTTTAGAATTTGCTAATTTTGATGTTTCCAGAAATTCATCAGATTATTTCTGGCACCTTTTAGTCACATCCTGTATACTCGTCACACAAAATGACACATTGGTGCAGCTTAAGGGAATCCATCAGAGAATCACTAGACAGCCACAGATGTATCTCCAGATATGCACAGATATTAGCAAGGGACGTGACATTCTGTTTCTAATCATGGATGCTATTTGTTATCCCGAGTCCTCTGATATACCAGCATGACAGAAAGTGCATTTCCATCATATTGGCTTCTTTACCTTACACAAATGAATTCGGAGAAAGATAATTTTGTGGCCTTCTGAGATTAGGGCAAGACATGCTGCATAACACCTGATATGGGATGAAGCCAATTCCTGTTCTTCATTGTCTTTTGTGTGAGTAATGTCTCCTGAACTATGTAATTCATTGTGTGGCTTAATGACTGGACTAGACAGCCAGAGTAACACAAATAGATGAAAACACTGGTAAAATATCTTTAACCCCCCCCCCCCCAAAAAAACATCTACTGTATTTTTCGGAGTATAAGATGCACCTTTTTCCTCCCTAAAAGTGGCTGAAAATTTGAGTGCGTCTTATACTCCGAATGTAGCTTTTCCGAAGCTTTTTTCCCCAGCCCTAAGGAGATGCTAACAATCTTCCCGGCTTCCTACTCTGTCTTTGCAGGCTTGTTTTCATTCCTACTCCTCTGAAAAGGTCTTTTCAGCCCTAACGAGGTGCTAACGATCTATCTTCCTGGCTTGCAGCATTTTTTAATTCCTACTCCCTCCGAAGTAGGTTTTTTTTTACCATCCCTAAGTCTTTGCAGGCTTGTTTTCATCCCTACTCCCTCTGAAAAAGGTTTTTTCAGCCCTAACTGGGGGATAAAATAATGTGCTGAAGCTGAACAGACTAAGGACGCTAGCCAGTTGAATACCTGGTAGGTAGATTTCCCCCCCTATTTTCCTCCCCCAAAACTAAGGTGCGTCTTATACTCCGGTGCGTCTTATACGCCGAAAAATACGGTACTTGAGGTCTTGGATCCTTAATGATGTTCACTACTTGAGTCAACTTTTCTCATCTACCATGAATAAGGTATGAGATTGGGTTGGTCATGGGTACGGAGAAGAAGTACATATATCAAAAATTATTCTGTATCCATGGGTATTTAGTTAATGAAGAAGGCATATTTATTCACTCCTCCTACATCGATTGTAATAATTTCTCAACTGGTCTCAACACTCCAGGAAGCCAAGCAGAAAGACAGGAAAGATAACTCAAAGACTGAAATGAAGACCTTCTGTATCAAAAGCAGGAGTTAGGTAACTATAATGTATGGTTGTCCACATTTTAGGAGGTTGCTTCACCAATGTTGCTTTGATCAGGGGCGGGTTCCTAATTTTTTTACTACCACTCTGTGGGTGTGGCTTATTTTGTGGGTGTGGCTTGTCAGCCATGTGACCGGGTGGGCGTGGGACTCGGGAGCTTGGCAGCAGCTGGAGAAGCAGGGGGGCATTGCCCACCCGCAACGCAGCCCCCGCAGCGGGAGCAGCAAGACCGCGGTAGCAGTTCTTCTAGGAGGCTCTGTCCGGCCTGAATGCTTCTCCCCATTCGATGAGCCTAGGCTCCTGCTGCCCGTTCCTCCTCCCCTCAGCAGCTCGAGAAGCCTCGAACGTGCAAAAATGCCTGGGATCATCACCGGCGTTCGTGGCTTCTTGGACTGCTGAAGGGAGGGGAACTGAGATAGGTCCTGCCGCCCATTCCCCCTCCCCTCAGCAGCTCAAGAAGCCTCGAACTTGTGAAAATGCCTGGGATCATCACCGCGCGTTCATGACTTCTTGGACTGCTGAAGGGAGGGGAATGGAAATAGCTCCTGCCACCCATTCTTTCAGCATCTCATGCGCTCCCTCAGCCATCATCCCCTGCTTGGATTCACTGTGGGGTAGGAAGGCAGCTCGGCTTCTGGGCATGCACAAAAGAAAATGTAAAAAGAAATGATTTAAAAAAAATGGCGCCGCCCAGGCACCGGCAACCGACCGCACCAGTACTGTGACATCACTAGTGGGCCGCTACCGGTGCTATAGAGTGGACCGCACTAGTAGGAACCCACCACTGGCTTTGATGCTTCAAAGCAACATGGCCCTGATTAGTAAAATGTATCTGCTGTATTGCTTTGCTTCATGATACCTGAATGCCTCCTTTGACATTTCCTAAAGCCAACAAGGTTTTGTGGAAGTCTCTTCCAATGCTTCAATGAGGACCAGATAAGATGACTCTGCATGTATGTCCAATGCATTTGCAGAAACCTCTTATGGTTACTAGAAATACCAGAGAAGGTTCTCAAACCAATGAGAATCATCTTGACCAGGGGTTTCCAAACTTGGTGACTTTAAGACTGATGGTCTTCAACTCCCAGAATTCCTCAGTCAGCCAGCCATGTTGGCTGGGGAATTCTGGGAGTTGAAGTCCACAAATCTTAAAGTTGCCAAGGTTGGTGACCCCTGATCTTGAGCAAAGCAAATTGCATCACATCTCTAATATATAATTTTATTTTATTTATTTTATTTATTTATTTTGTCAAGCATGTATAAGGTAACAGATATAAGTATAAATATGATTATGAGTACAGGGAATGGATACAAATAAATGGGGGACAGTAGGATAGGGACGGTAGGCACGTTGGTGCGCTTATGCACTCCCCTTACAGACCTCTTAGGAATGGGGTGAGGTCAACAGTAGACAGTCTAAAGTTAAAGTTATGGGGGTTTGGGGATGAAACCACAGAGTCAGGTAGTGCATTCCTGGCAGGGTGGGTTCTAACTTACCTCACTACTGGTTCACTTCCTCCCATGCTGCGTGGGCGCGCGCATGCGCAGTGCCGGAAAAATAATTTTTTAAAATAAAAAAGCCAAAAACAAGATGGCGACGCATGCGCAGTGCCAGAAATTCAGCTTCTGCGCATGCTCAGAAGAAGAAAAAACCCTGAAAAAAAATCAACAATTTTTTTTCAAAAAAAAAAAGAGATGGCGGCCTCCATGGACCGGCACTAACCGAACCGGTTCCGTGACATCATTGTGACATCACCAGTGGGTTACTACCGGTTCGGGTGAACCGGTCCGAACCAGGAGGAACTCACCTCTGATTCCAGGCATTGACTACTCGGTTGCTGAAGTCGTATTTTCTGCAATCGAGTTTGGAGCGGTTTACCTTAAGTTTGTATCTATTGTGTGCTCATTTATCATTATATATAGTATAATGACTTGTCAAGATGAAACATGGATACTTTGAAAAAGCCTACAAAGGTGTGATTATTCTCATAGACTTTGTGTGGGCAAGAGAAAGCTGGCCTTGCCAGCAGAGTCTTCTTCTAATCCATTTCGAAGGATCTACCATTGTTTTCCCTCGTCCTGCTTTTATGCTATTTAGTTCCTCTGATTTTCTCTTTTCTAAATTCCTGCTAATAAGGCCTCCGCTGCTCCTGTCTAGAGAAACCTGAGCGTTTCCCTTCAACCTTTCCAAACATCTGTAGCCTCTGAGAACTGCAGCCATGAAATCTTAGATGCACACTTCCTATTTCCTAAGTTGATTTTCTGTGTGCAAAATACATTAAGGGGGCTGTGAGCCTTGTGCCTTTGATACTGTAGGTCTGAAACAAAAGGATTTCCTCCGCTGGAAGCATTCCAAGACTGTCCAGACAATTGTATTATGTTTTCCTTGGATACCTCTTGTTTAAAACTGCCCACAGAACTGAACAACGGTGAGGGGGTGCTTCAAATGTTTGTAGATCCGTTTTCAACTTCGATGTTTAAAATTCTGCTTGAAGTGGAAAATTACAGAAGTAACATTGGCAAAAGAAAATGTGCATGCGTTGTGATTTGCATTTTGCATTTTCTGACTATACTGGAATAACATTTGAGTTGTTTTATGATGTGTAGGAGTGACTCCTTGGGATCTTACTGGACTTCTATGCATGGGGAAGGAATGAGACATTCACAAATGTTGAGACAGATTGATTGGGCCGACAATGTTCCAACTAATTTCTGGATTACAATTTATTATTTCTAATATATTCGTTTGAAGAAAAAAAAGACAATGGGATAAATGTTTGTCCTGCAGACCAAAATATTAATCATTAAACAATAAAGAAACCCACTAAGACTGGAATAGTATTCACTGAACAATCATGGTAAAACATTTACACTGTCTATATCTGTGGTCTTAAAAATACAAATTTAAAACAAATAGAGACATGTAGAACTATGTACCCTAGGGGCAACAATAGGAAGTCAAAAAAAATCTGAATTATAATTGTTGCAGGATGATAAAATATTGATGTTGTAGGCACAAAATGCAAGGTTTTGATTGCATGGATGAAGCGAAGCTGCCATTTTAATTTTTTTAATCATTTCCCACAAAATGTTGTAGAAATATTGCCTTGAAGTCATAACAATAGCTATAGCAATAGCAACAGCAATAATATTTAGGTTTATATACCAATCCATAGTGTTTCATAGCACTCTTTGGGCAGTTCACAGAGTCAGCATTATTTACATATTGCCCCCAACAATCTGGGTCCTCATTTTAACGACCTCGGAAGGATGGAAGGATGAGTCAACCTTGAGCCCCATCAAGATTGGAACTCCAGATTGTGGACACAGTTAACCTATCTTTTGAGCGATAAACCATCTTTACATATTATTTTAAACATGCTATTAGAGCCAGTTTGGTGTACTGGTGGAGGCAGCAGGCTGAAAACCAGGAGACTGTGAGTTTTAGTCCCATTTTAGGCATGAAAGCCAAGTGAGTGACTATGGGCCAATCACCAGGTGACTCTGACTTCTAATTCTGCCTTAGTCATGAAATCCAGCTGGGTGACTTTGGACCAATCACCAAGAAACAGTGAATACTAGTCCCATTTTAGGGTTAGTGTTAGTGTTAGGGTTGGGGTTGGGGTTGGGGTTGGGGTTAGGGTTAGGGTTAGGGTTAGGGTTAGGGTTGGGGTTGGTGTTGGTGTTGGTGTTGGTGTTGGTGTTGGTGTTGGTGTTGGTGTTGGTGTTGGGGTTGGTATTGGGGTTGGGGTTGGGGTTGGGGTTGGGGTTGGGGTTAGGGTTAGGGTTAGGGTTAGGGTTGGGGTTGGGGTTAGGGTTGGGGTTGGGGTTGGGGTTGGGGTTGTGGTTGTGGTTGGGGTTGTGGTTGGCGTTGTGGTTGTGGTTGTGGTTGTGGTTGGCGTTGTGGTTGTGGTTGTGGTTGGCGTTGGGGTTGGCGTTGGGGTTAGGGTTAGGGTTGGGGTTGGGGTTGGGGTTGGGGTTGGGGTTGGGGTTGGGGTTGGGGTTGGGGTTGGGGTTGGGGTTGGGGTTGGGGTTGGGGTTGGGGTTGGGATTAGGGTTAGGGTTAGGGCTAGGGTTCACCAGGAGAATGTGAGTTCTAGTCCTACATTAGGCATAAAAACCAACTGGGTGATTTGAGGCTCTTTCTCAGCTCAATGCACTTCATAGCATTGTTGTGGGAAAAATAGGAGGAGGAAAGGGGTATTCTGTACATTTGCCACCTTGAATTTCCTAGAAAATAATAAAGACAGCATAAAGATCAAACAAATTATAAATATAGATGAATATAGCGGCTTGCCAAAATATAAAATAATATGCCAACCTTATTCTTTTATATAGTTATGCTGTCTTCCTGGTATAATATTCAGATGAATTTCTGTGCCACGAACGTTAAACAGAGTTGTTGTTAATAGTTAAATCTAATAATCAGAAAATTGCTAATTCTGTCGAGCAGCAGAGAAGGAACCTTTTCCCCCACCCCTAGAAATAGGCTAATTGCCTGATGGAATAATGCGAAGTTGTGCAAAGCTTCAGTGCAAAATTTTAATTCAAAGACATTTTGAGCAAATCACCCCTTTAAATGGGATCTTTGAACTGAATCACCAATGATGTGACAAACTGAATGGGATGCTTTTGCATCTATTCAGTGCTTTAATGGGGGGATTGCACCTATGTATGATATTCATCAGATGGAATGGATGGTTAGAATCAGATTGACCTAATTCAATATTCAACCTAATAATTCCGCCTAATTTGAAAACCTGGTACATTGACAGGTAGGCACAATGTCCTACCTGTCAATGAATACTTCAGCTTCAATCGCAACAATACATGAGCACACAATAGATTCAAACTCAATGTAAACCGCTCAAAATTCAACTGCAGAAAATACGACTTCAGCAACAGAGTGATCAATGCCTGGAATGCACTACTGACTCTGTGGTTTCTTCCCCAAACCCCAAAAACTTTAACCTTAGACTGTCTACAGTTGACCTCACCGCATTCCTAAGAGGTCTGTAAGGGGTGTGCCTAAGCGCACCATCGTGCCTACCGTCCCTGTCCTTCTGTCCTATTGTCTAAATTTACCTATACATACTTTGCTTTTGTTTATGTTTATATCCTACCTGTTATCTTGTACACGTGTTGACAAAATAAATAAATAAAATAAATAACAATTCGGGAGGCTTTTAGAAGCTCCATGAAAATTTGCATGGGGCCCTTGAAGCTTTTCCAAGTCACCCGGAAGCTTTCAAAGCCCCCGGAAGGCTGAAGTAACTTTGGAAGGTTTTGAAGGCTCCTCAAAAAGTTTCTTCGGAGCCTTAGAAAACTTCCAACATCGTGCTGGACTTCTAGCGCCTTTGGAAGTCCCATGTGACATGGAAAGACTTTGGATGCTCCATGCAGAGTCTTACAGAGCTTCCAAAGGCTTCTCTAGCCCACATGAACAGCCTCCAGGAAAGAAGATCTGATACCTTGAATAAGCCCCACTGGTTTCTCCACATCATGAGAAAAATGCGTGAAGGAAAGCAGCACATGGCAGATTCTCCTGATGGAAGATCAAAGGGATTTAGGTCCCTGAGCTGGGAATGAACTCCTTGAAGAGGAAGTTCCTTTTAACTTTCAAAAGCACAGCACAGAGGTAAACTCACAAAAAGATAGTCTATAAAACATTGTCCCTAGGGCCCCAAATTTATAGGAAAAAGATGTGTGTACATGCAAAGGACATGCATGGTTTGTGGAAGAGGTGTTTGCGGGTGTATGTTTGTGTTATTCTAATGGTCTGTCAGTTCAACAGAAGTTCGTTTTAGTATTTGTTTAAGTGTGTTAATTCTTCCCTATACCACTTTTGGGCTTGGGTTATTGAATATTATTTTTTGAATGCTCATGGAATTAAGTCTTTTTGAGGTTTAGAATAGAATAACAGAGTTGGAAGGGACCTTGGAGGTCTTCTAGTCCAACCCCCTGCTTAGGCAGGAAACCCTACACCACTTCAGACAAATGGTTATCCAACATCTTCTTAAAACTTCCTGTGTTGGAGCATTGACAACTTCTGGAGGCAAGCTGTTCCACTGATTATAATAATAACAACAGAATTGGAAGGGACCTTGGAGGTCTTCTAGTCCAACCCCCTGCTTAGGCAGGAAACCCTACAACACTTCAGACAAATGGTTATCCAACATCTTTAAAACTTCCAGTGTTGGAGCATTTACAACTTCTGGAGGCAAGTTGTTCCACTGATTAATTGTTCTAACTGTCAGGAAATTTCTCCTTAGTTCTAAGTTGCTTCTCTCCTTGATTAGTTTCTACCCATTGCTTTTTGTTCTACCCTCAGGTGCTTTGGAGAATAGTTTGACTCCCCTCTTCTTTGTAGCAGCCCCTGAGATATTGGAACACTGCTATCATGTCTCCCCTAGTCTTTCTTTTCATTAAACTACACATACTCAGTTCCTGCAACCATTCTTCATATGTTTTAGCCTCCAGTCCCCTAATCATCTTTGTTGCTTTTCTTTGTACTCTTTCTAGCGTCTCAACATCCTTTTTACATTGTGGCAACCAAAACTGGATGCAGTATTCCAAGTGTGGCCTTATCAAGGCATTATAAAGTGGTATTAACACTTTACGTGATCTTGATTCTATCCCTCTGTTAATGCAGCCTAGAACTGTGTTGGCTTTTTTTGGCAGATGCTGCACACGGCTGGCTCATATTTAAATGGTTGTCCACTAGGACTCCAAGGTTTCCTTTTGTTAATCCTTTCTGGCCTGATTGCATTGCTTCTAGTGATGATTAGTCTTGCAACGTGCTATTTGTTTTTGAATGGCTTTCGCAACAGTGCTTCCCAATAATTACCGGAAGGTCAAATTTGGATGATTATTATTATTTGAATAAGAACTTTCTTATGGGGGTAAAAGGAACAAAAGGAAAAATTAATCTGACACTCAGAAGTGCTGGTGGTGGGGGCAATCACATTATTCCTGATGGCTCATGCACTTTGGAGAATAACATGAGGTGGTATTTATGAGCAGCTCTAGGGTTGACATGAAGGTCTAGAGTGGTAGCAGTGTCAACCCTGAAGCTGACCTGGCCGAGGCCATTTTGAGGCTTCTGTATTGCCACACTGGAGCTGAGGGATGGGGGGAGGGAATAGAGATAGCTGGGGTTTTGTAGCCAAAACAAAATACTTTCTCCTGGGAACCAAGGACATTCCCACAGATGGTCGGAGAGAGGAGGAGTAAAGTTACCAGGCAACCGGACTGCACCTTGATTGGATCATGTGACTGGTTGTTTGGGAAAGGGGGAAAGCTTTTACTTTTAATTAGGTGAAAACCACAGGAACAATCAGAGTCGGTTTTCACCAACCTGTGCCAATATGATATGTCCAATAAAACTATTCTTTGAGGAACCTACCTGCCTCGGCATTCTGTTTCCTATGGGCTTATTACTTGGGACCCTGACAGGCAGCTGGCTGACACTGCTGGAGGCCCCAGGCCCCCTGTACTATACTTCAGGCCCAGGCCTGGTGCTGCTGCCGGACTAAGATGGGGTGGCTGTGTCTTTTCTGTGCATTGTAGCACATCCCCAGCTGGTGCATGGCCTGTATCAGGCGTCCCAAACCCTCCCAGACCCTGAGATCCTTCACACTCTGCTTAACAGCCCATGCAATTGCTTAATCACCACAACTGGGAGTGCTGTGATTGTGATTATTGAGTGAAGGGTTCCTATGGGTGCCTTGACATAGGATTACCACAACGTATGAACAAAATACCAGTCCTAAATGCAGTTGTCAATTGAGGACTATGTGTAATCTTAATTTAAATCCCTTCCTCCCCAGGGTTGCAATGTTAGGCTCAGATTTTGCCCCAAAGTAAAAAAAAGAAAGAATTTAGTTAACTAGCATTTAGCATTGCTTTAAAATCCATCAAGACCAAGTATCAAGGCTGGTTCCTCCACCCACTGCATATTTGCTCTTAAAAAGCCCCCTGAAATGCCATTCCAAAAGGAACATTTGAAACTTTTTTGTAGTCCTAGATGGGATTTTGAGCATATTCTGTCTAAGTCTGCCCTTTGACAAGCAACAATGGGGATATTTCATTTTTGTTTTTGTTAGCTACTGCCAGAAAAGCTGAACTTTAAGCCAATTTGCAACCAGAACTGCAGTTAGTTTGCTGTTTTAAGACACGCTGTCTAGATCACTGGCGGATCGTCTCTTTTGTGTGGTTCCCCAGAGTTCTCTAAAACCTTACCATTAAATTTTGTTAGCACGTTGATTTATTAACCTTTGGATAGGGTTATTATTCCTTGAAAAGAATTAACCTGTCTCCCCAATAAGGCTCTGAAAATATGACTTTGCCCTACTTTAGAGAAGGACCACTATAGAAAGTGGCTTGATAGCTTCTTTTCTATTTTCACATTAATGATCCCAACACTAAGAAAACAGCCATTGTTTCTGTTATTATACTTACGATTGTGGTGAACCGAGTCAAAGGTAGAAGTATTTTTTAATAGTGTGAACAAAACGAGGATTTAAACCAGTCTTTGCCAATTTGGCATTTCTCAACTTGAAGCTTTCAGGATGTGAATGGATTACAATTTCCAGATGGTTCATGTCATGAAGGTCAGAATTTCCAGAGGTTGTAGTCCAGTGGCAGGTTGCTGCCTTACCGGTGCTGGTGCGCTGCGCATGCATCTCCATGCTTCAGGCGCGCACGCTCACTCACTATGTGCGCATGCGCCCTCGTGCAATTTCGCTTCAAAATCACACCAAAATCTCGTGAGGGGATGCGCGCACGAGAGAGATTTTGACACTATTTTGCTTCCGCGCATGCGCAGAAGCAAAATCTCGCCAAAAATTCATGGGGAAAAATGGCGACGCTCGATGGACCAGTAGAGAGGGCTCCGGAGTGGTTGCGCAATCGGCCACTCCCTACCGGAGCTGCGCACTGGACAGCTCCGCCAAGAACCCACCTCTGTTGTAGTCCCAACATAACTAGAAAATCCTAGTTTCCGGAAAGGTGGCTTAGATAGCATTGTTCCAATATCTAAATGGCTGCTACAAAGAAGAAAGGTCAATCTATTCTCCAAAGCATCTGAAGGCAAAACAAGAAACAATGAATGGAAACTAATCAAGGAGAGAACCAACCTAGAACCAAGGAAGGAATTTCCTGTCAATGAATAGCAACAGCACTTAGACTTATATACCGCTTTACTTAGACTTATATACCGCTTTACTGTGCTTTACAGTTCTCTCTAAGCGGTTTACAGAGTCAGCCTATTGCCCCCAACAATCTGGGTCCTCATTCTACCCACCTCGGAAGGATGGAAGGCCGAGTCAACATTGAGCCTGGTGAGATTCAAACTGCCAAATTGCAGGCAGCTAGCAGTCAGCAGAAGTAGCCTGCAGTACTGCACTCTAACCACTGCGCCACCGTGGCTCATAGCAATTAATTACAATTGCTATTAATCAGTGGAACAGCTTGCCTCCAGAAGTTGTGGGTGCTCCAACACTGGAAGTTTTAAGAAGAGATTGGACAACCATTCGTCTGAAATGGTATAGAGTCTCCTATCTGAAGAAGGGGTTGGATTAGAAGACCTCCAAGATCCATTTCCGACTCTGTTATTCTGACTGTGGAACAGGTAATGCAGTTCAATGGCCTAGCAAAGAAAATGACTGCAATTTCAAAGTCAGTAAGGTCACCAAATCCCAGTTCTATCAAAGGGTAAATATGGGATCGAGAGGTTTGTATTGTGGAGCTACATATTCTGCTAAACTCTATGGCATTTTGCTCCACAGAGGCATATGTTCCTTCTCATTGTATAAATCACAAACGTTGAAGCTGTAGGAGGTGCAAATCCAAGAATAAATCTTCAGAATGTCATGATTCACTAACCATAAGGGGCAGCTGCACGTAGATGGAAAGTTACGGATTTCCTCTCTGTCCCTTCTTTATCTATTATTTATTTATTTATTTATTTATTTATTTATTTATTTATTTATTTATTTATTTATTTATTTATTTATTTATTTATTTATTTATTTATTTATTTATTTGTTTGTTTGTTTGTTTGTTTGTTTGTTTATTTATTTTGTCAAATGTGTACAAGGTAACATGTATGATATAAATCATAAACAAAAGCAAAGTATGTATAGGTAAATTTAGACAATAGGACAGAAGGACAGGGACGGTAGGCACGATGGTGCGCTTATGCACGCCCCTTACAGACCTCTTAGGAATGGGGTGAGGTCAACGGTAGACAGTCTAAGGTTAAAGTTTTTGGAGTTTGGGGAGGAAACCACAGAGTCAGGTAGTGCATTCCAGGCACTGATTACTCTGTTGCTGAAGTCGTATTTTTTGCAGTCGAGTTTCGAGCGGTTTACATTGAGTTTGAATCTATTGTGTGCTCGTGTATTGTTGCGGTTGAAGCTGAAGTATTCATTGACAGGTAGGACATTGTGGCAGATGATTTTATGAATTATATTTAGATCAGATCGAAGGCGACGTAGCTCTAAGTTGTCTAAGCCCAAAATTTCAAGTCTGGTGGAATAAGGAATTCTGTTGCGAGCAGAGGAGTGGAGGACTCTTCTTGTGAAGTATTTCTGGACTCTCTCAATTGTATTAATGTCCGATATGCCACCCTGAGTCCCCAGGGAGTAGGGAATCATATAAGAACACTAAAATAAATAAATAATAAATATGCAGTGCGGGTTCCAGACAGGTGAGCTGTATTCGAGGATTGGTCTGGCAAATGTTTTGTATGCTCTGGTTAGCAGAGTGATATTGCCAGAGAAGAAGCTACGCAAGATTAGGTTGACAACTCTTAGTGCCTTTTTGGCAATGTTGTTACAATGGGCTCTGGCACTTAGGTCATTAGATATGAGTACTCCAAGGTCTTTAACAGAGTGAGGGTCGTCTACAAGGTTGTGTCCTCCAAGTTTATATTTTGTGTTCGGATTATTTTTGCCAATGTGTAAGACAGAGCATTTGTTGGTTTAGATTTGTAGTTGCCAGTTATCAAACCATTGTGATACATGGTTTATTCTGCCTGCTCTTGGCCATGAGCTTGCTAAAATGAGGCCATGTCTTTCTTTCCAGGCACACAAACATCAATGTATATGCTCTAGCAATAGTAATAACACTTAGACTTATATACCTCTTCATAGTGCTTTAAAACACTCCCTGAGCAGTTTACAGAGTTGGCCTATTGCCTCCAACAATCTGGGTCCTCATTTTACCAACCTCAGAAGGATGGAAGGCTGAGTCAACCTTGAGCCATTCAGGATCGAACTCCAAGCTGAAGGCAGAGTTTGCCTGCAATGCTAGATTCTAACCACTTTGCCACCAGGTCTCAACTAAGTCAAGATTATCTTAATTCCAGACTCAGGATTTCATCTCTAAAAGAGCCAAGGTGGCGCAGCGGTTAGAGTGCAGTACTGCAGGCCACTTTAGCTGACTGTGATCCGCAGGTCAGCGGTTCAAATCTCACCGGCTCAAGGTTGACTCAGCCTTCCATCCTTCCGAGGTAGGTAAAATGAGGACCTAGATTGTTGGGGGCAATGTAAATACACATTGCTTACTGGTGTAAATCGCTTAGAGAGTGCTTGCACTGTGAGGCGGTATATAAATCTCACAAATAAATAAATAAATAAATAAATAAATAAATAAATAAATAAATAAACAAACAAACAAACAAACAAACAAACAAACAAACAAACAAACAAACAAACAAACCATAGACCATACTAGAATTTCCAGCTTTATCATGGAAGGCAGGGGCTCCAATTGAGTCCTGTTACAAAACACTTGATCCTTGAAGGAGACCTACTCTGTGTCTTACTATGTTTTTGCAACAGTGCAGATTTAAGGATTTCAACTAAGAGAGTTCTTCTCAAAGGTTGAGCCATCTGGGGAACTTTAAGTATTGAAGTCTGCAGATCCAGGAAGGGGTTCAGATTAGACGTGTATGGAGAATCTCTGAGTCAACCTTGAGCCGGTGAGAATTGAACTCCTGACAGTGAGCAGTGTCAGCCTGCAATGCTGCATTCTAACCACTGCACCACCACAGCTCCTTTAGGACTCTTCTCCAAGAGCTAGCAAGGTATTAGGCTTTGTATATCTCTACAATGTACTTCCCGTACATGTATCTCTGATATAGGTGTAAAACCTGCCTTGCCAATCATTGCTCAAGTAAATTCTGGTTGTTAGTAAGGTCCATATGCATCTTTTTTTTTTTGCCAAAGATGTTCAACTACACCTTGCTCAAACTGGGTTGCCCTATTGAAAACTGCAGGGTCCTACTGGCTGATGCGGCACATACAGAACTCAGCATGTCTAAACTCAGAAACTAAGCAAAGCAAACTCTGGACAGTAGTTGGATGAGACCTCTCCCCCCCGCCACCACAGAATTATGGGATGTAGGCAATATTGGAAAGCTGAAAATAATAGCCCAGAAGAAGGCAGTAGTAATCTACTTTGATATTTTAAGTACCGTATTTTTGGGAGTATAAGACGCACCGGAGTATGACGCACCTTAGTTTTGGGGGAGGAAAATAGGGGGAAAATCTACCTACCAGGTATTCATCTGGCTAGTGTCTTTAGTCTGGTCAGCTTCAGCACATTATTTTATCCCCAAGTTAGGACTGAAAAAAATCTTCTTCGGAGGGAGTAGCAATGAAAACAAGCCTGCAAAGACTTAGGGCTGGAAAAAAAGTCTTTGGAGGAAATAGCAATGAAAAAAAATCCTGCAAGCTGAGAAAATCGTTAGCACCTTGTTAGGGCTGAAAAAACCTTTTTCAGAGGGAGTAACAATGAAAACAAGCCGGCAAGCCGGTTGAAAAAAAAGCTTCGGAAAAGCTACATTCGGAGTATAAGATGCACCCAAATTTTCAGCCTCTTTTAAGGGGGGAAAAGGTGCATCTTATACTCCGAAAAATATGGTAAGTAGTCTAGATAGATGCATCTATGAAGTTACCAACAGTCAGGTACTATTAGAAGGGATCTTTACTTTCTATTGCTCGCTGAAAACATGTATACATCACTGACCATGATGGCTCAGAGTTTAAAGAGGCTGAGTTTCTCAGCTAGAAAGGTGACAGCCTGGGTTCGAGATCAAAGCATCCACAACAGGATAAGCTCCCATTTCTGCCCCAGCCCCTGCCTGCTTAGCAGTTCAAAAGCATGGAAATGTAAGTAGATAAATAGGTACCACTTCAGTGAGAAGGTAACAGCATTCCGTGTGCCTTTGGCATCATATAGCCATCTTGGCTACATCATCACTGAAAATGTCTTCAGACAATGCTGGCTCCTTCAGCCAAGAAACAGAGGTGAGCACCGTTCCCTAGAGTCAGACACAACTGGACAGGGAAACCTTTACCTTTTATACATAAAATCAATTCTGACAGCAATTTCTCAAATTTTTAAGTTTTGTGAGTGTCTATACAGGAGATTTGCACTTAGAAGTTACATGCTGCATCCATCATTACATAATCTTCCTTCCTTCCTTCCTTCCTTCCTTCCTTCCTTCCTTCCTTCCTTCCTTCCTTCCTTCCTTCCTTCCTTCCTTCCTTCTTTCCTTCCTTCCTTCCTTCCTTCCTTCCTTCCTTCCTTCCTTCCTTACTTCTTTCCTTCCTTCCTTCCTTCTTTCCTTCTTTCCTTCTTTCCTTCCTTCCCTCCCTCCCTCACTCCCTCCCTTCCAGATCAATTCCCAGACTTGATGCAATGAAGTGGTTGTGTATTGAAAATGTATTGAAAATACTTTTTGACAGGATTCTTGTTATACTCATAAGGCTGGGCTGCAATGTTTAAACTGTAATATTTTTGACAGAATGCCATAATGCAATTGGAAGCTGATAAAAAATTTGTTTAGGCTGTTCTGTTTTTAGAAGAAAAGGGACAAAGCAGGGAAGGGAAGGGAAGGGGAAGGAAAGAAAAGGGGAAGGAAAGAAGGAAAGGGAAGGGAAAGGAAGGGAAAGGAAGGGAAGGGAAAGGAAGGGAAAGGAAGGAAAATGTAAGGGAAGGGAAAGGAAGGGAAAGGAAAGGAAAGGGAAAGGAAGGGAAAGGAAAGGAAAGGGGAAGGAAGGGAAGGGAAGGGAAAGGAAGGGAAAGGAAAGGAAAGGGGAAGGAAGGGAAAGGAAAGGAAGGGAAGGAAGGAAAAGGAAGGGAAGGGAAAGGAAAGGAAGGGAAGAGAAGGGGAAGGAAGGGAAATGTAAGGAAAGGGAAAGGAAGGGAAGGGAAATGTAAGGGAAGGGAAAGGAAGGGAAAGGAAGGGAAGGGGAAGGAAGGGAAAGGAAAGGAAAGGAAGGGAAGGGAAGGAAGGGAAAGGAAAGGAAGGGAAGGGAAGGAAGGAAAAGGAAGGGAAGGGAAGGGAAAGGAAGGGAAGAGAAGTGAAAGGAAGGGAAAGGAAGGGAAATGTAAGGAAAGGGAAAGGAAGGGAAGGGAAATGTAAGGGAAGGGAAAGGAAGGGAAAGGAAGGGAAGGGAAAGGAAGGGAAAGGAAAGGAAAGGGGAAGGAAGGGAAAGGAAAGGAAAGGAAGGGAAGGAAGGAAAAGGAAGGGAAGGGAAGGGAAAGGAAGGGAAGAGAAGGGAAAGGAAGAGAAAGGAAGGGAAATGTAAGGAAAGGGAAAGGGAGGGAAATGTAAGGGGAGGGAAAGGAAGGGAAGGGAAAGGGAAAGGGAAAAGGGAAGAATGAGGAAGGGAAGTGGAAGAAGAAGAGAATAGGATGAGGATTAGGATTAGGATGCAGTGGAGGAGGAGAGGAGGAGGAGAGGAGGAGAGGAGGAGGAGGTGGAGGGAGAGGAGGGGAGGAGAGGAGGAGGAGGAGGAGGAGAGGCGGAGGAGTTGGGTACCATGGAATGACGGCTTCTCTCTGTTGGGTCCTTCCTGAGTTGGACTTCAACTCCCAGGGTTCTCCATTATTCCCCTATCAAGAGAATATTGCAAGGGACATACAATATCAGTTATTTCAGTTTCAGCTCGATAATAGAATGGTTTCTAGAGAACAGACAGGAGATATATGCAGAATTAAAGTATTCCACAATGCGAGGGGTACCAATCTCTAGAAACACATAATGCTTTCTTTTCTAATGTCTCCCACAATAGCCGCACTGTGAGAGCACTCTTAGCAAACTGTCTTCCATCGTCTGGTTTGCTTAAGGCTACTGGATCAGCTTTCAGAGTCTCGTCCAGTTCTTCATTAATTGTAATAGATGAATCAGTCCAGTCTGGTTCCACTCATTTTCTCAGCTTTCCCCGTTAATTTCAGGAGTCCTGTGTCTGCCTGAGTTGGAGAATATTTCTGTTAAAGCTCGAATGAACATTTATACAGCAAGTCCTCGACTTACAACTGCAAATGAGACCAGAATTTCCACTGCTACGCAAGGCAGTTGTTCAGTGAGTCATGCCCAGTTTTATGACCATCGTTGCCATGGTTGTTAAGTGAATCCCTGCAGTTGTTAAGTGAAACAAGCAGTCATGAAATAATTCTGGCTTCTCCCATGGCCTTGCTTGTGTGAAACCAGCTGGGAAGGTCACAATTGGCAGTCACACGATCCGGGAAGTTGCAAACATTGTAAATATATGCCGCTTGCCAAGCACACAAATTTTGATCACATGATCATGGGAATATTGTGATGATCGTAAGTGCGAGGAACAGTTATAAGTCACTTTATGTCAGTACCGTTGTAATTTTGAACAGTCACTAAACAAATGGTTGTAAATTGAGGTCTACCTAAACTCGTATTTATGCATTTATTTATTTATGCATAGACTTTAGGAGAAACCCTCCCATTCTACCACCTCTTACAATCCTGGACAACACAGTATCAACAGTACAGACCTTCAAATTTCTAGGTTCTATCATATCTCAAGACCTAAAATGGTCATCTAACATCAAAAACAACATCCATAAAAGCACAACAAAAATGTTCTTCCTGCACCAACTTAGGAAGCTCAAACTGCCCAAGGAGCTGCTGATACAGTTCTACAGAGGAATTATTGAGTCTGTCATCTGCACCTCTATAACTGTCTGGTTCGGTTCTGCAACCCAACAAGACAGACACAGACTTCAGTGGATAATCAGAACTGCAGAAAAAATGATTACTGCCAACCTGCCTTCCATTGAGGATCTGTATACTGCACAAGTCAAAAAGAGGGCTGTGAAAATATTTACTGACCCCTCGCATCCTGGACATAAATTGTTTCAGCTCCTACCCTCAAAACGACACTATAGAGCACTGCACACCAAGACAACTAGACACAAGAACAGTTTTTCCCCAAACGCCATCACTCTGCTAAACAAATAATTCCCTCACCACTGTCAAACTATTCACTAAGGCTGCATTACTATTACTATTAGTCTTCTCATCGTTCCTATCACCCATCTCCTCCCACTTATGATTGTATGACTGTAACTTGTTGCTTGTATCCTTACGATTTATATTAATATGGATTGTTTCCTGATTGCTTATTTGTACCCTATGACAATCATTAAGTGTTGTACCTTATGACTCTTGACAAATGTATCTTTTCTTTTATGTACACTGAGAGCATATGCACCAAAGACAAATTCCTCGTGTGTCCAATCACACTTGGCCAATAAAGAATTCTATTCTATTCTATTCTATTCTATTCTATTCTATTCTATTCTATTCTATTCTATTCTATTCTATTCTATTCTATTCTATTCTATTCTATTCGTCTCTAATATTTGCACATTTATATAAATATATGCTTCCATTGACAATGTTTTCACCCAAAGAAATGCATTCTTCCATTTTCTGTTATTATTTACAGGTTTGTAGGGATTTTGGATGGGAGCAGTCAAAATTTAAAAGGATAAACTCAGTTTTAGTTCACATGCCATTTCAAGTAAGTGCATTTGTGTGTAAATATGAAGCAAACACATTTCTCTCCTAGCCCAAATTTTGTTCCCTTTGGATTCCTTTGAAAATAATCCAATAACTCTTCATAGAGAGAGCACTGGAATACATTAG
>JALIGW010000016.1:16372977-16407977 GCA_023053685.1 Diadophis punctatus similis
CTTGTAGAGAACTAAAGCTTACAATCATATAGCTCACCTGTCTCAAATACAGCTCACCTGTCTGGAACCCACACTTCATATCAGACATTAATACAATTGAGAGAGTCCAGAAATATTTCACAAGAAGAGTCCTCCACTCTTCTGCTTGCAACAAAATACCTTATACCACCAGACTTGAAATTTTGGGCTTAGACAATTTAGAATTACACCGCCTTCAGTATGACCTAAGCGTAGTTCATAAAATTATCTGCAACAAGGCCTTACCTGTCAATGACTACTTCAGCTTCAACCACAATACACAAGCACACAATAGATATAAACTTAATGTAAACCGCTCCAAACTCAATTGCAGAAAATACGACTTCAGCAACAGAGTGGTCAATGCCGAGTGGTCAATACCTGGAATACACTACCATACTCTGTGGTTTCTTCCCCAAACCCCCAAAACTTTAACCTTAGACTGTCTACTGTCGACCTCACCCCATTCCTAAGAGGTCTGTAAGGGGCGTCCATAAGCGCACCATTGTGCCTACCGTTCCTGTCTTACTGTCCTCACTTATCTGTACTTACTTTGTATATGTTTATGTTTATACATATACCTGCTATCTTGTACATGTTTTACAAACAAAATAAATAAATAAATAAATCATTATACACAGTTGAACTGCCTGGACCACCTGATTTCCATGGATGATTAACAAGATCATTCTGTTTTGCTGTCTATTTTTTAATTGCACATTTGTGGCACAAATTATTCTGTTATTCTATGAGGTTAGTTGGGCAATGAGGTTAGTTGGGCAATAACAGAATAACACAGTTTGAAGGGATGTTGGAGGTCTTCTAATCCAACCCCCTGCTGAAGCAGGAGATCCTATACCATTTCAGACAAATGACTGTCCAGTCTCTTCTCAAAAGCCTCCAGTGATGGAGCACCTACAACTTCTGAAGGCAAGCCATTCCACTGGTTAATTGTTCTCACTGTTAGGAAATTTCTGCTTGGTTCTAGGTTGCTTCTCTCCTTGTTTCATTCCCATCCATTGTTTCTTGTCCTGCCTTCTGATACTTTGGAAAATAGGTTGATCCCTTCTTTTCTGTGGCAGCCCATCAGATATTGGAACACCGCTATCATGTCATCCCTAGTCCTTCTCTTCACTAGACTAGCCATGCCCAGTTCCTGCAACGGTTCTTCATATGTTTTAGCCTTCAGGTCCCTAATTATTTTTGTTGTTCTTCTCTGCACTCTTTCCAGAGTCTCAACATCTTTTTTATATTGTGGTAACCAAAACTGGTTACCAATATTACTAAGGCTTTATAAAGGATTACTAATACTTCATGTAATCTTGATTCTATCCCTCTCTCTTAATGCAGCCTATACCAATCTTGAGTGGCAGCTGCCATTCATTTCCCACATTACATGTTTGAAATGTTTTCATCCTGTTTTGTCTGCTTCCTTTAGCATCAACAATGCTGTTTGCCTTTCTGCTCCTTCTAATAATCAAACAGGTGAGATTAATCTCTCAGTAATCAAACAGATGAGATTAATCTTTCGGTAACTAATTTAGAATTAGACACACGGCCCATGGTAGGCAGGAGCAATCATAAGCTAATGAGCTGGATTTAAAAAGTGCCAAAGTGAAACTAAACAAATCTGAATTCTGGGCTAATTAGAGTGTCACGGTGTGAATAATTGTCAATTGTATGTATATGCAGGATGCTGCATCCCTATCTAATATTATGGTACATTCCAGTATAAGCATAACACGTGATATGATGTTCTTGTACGCATGTCCACATTCCTGATTCTCCATTAATCTTTTGACTTGGATCTTGACCGAGACGGTCGCATTTTATTAGCAAAGATGTAATTAATCAGGATTTATTGTTTTTGTACCGAAATAAATATTTTCTACTAGACTTTTAATCTCGGTTTTATTTCTAACTGTCTGAATTCCAAGGGAAAGATCCAAATCGACTCTATGGGGATTTATTCTCCCCTTAACATAGAGATTGCAAAGAAAGATGGAGATACTACAGAGAACAAGTTATTCTTTTTAGGCAGACGGGCATTGTGTGGCCAAATGTCTTCATTCTGGCTCAGGAAAGATGGAAACTGCAATCCAATGCTTCTGGAAAACACCAAAGTTGGAGAAGGTTAATTTGATAGTACTTAACACTGCATATATTTACTTCTGCTATTGAAATCAATCAATTGAAAATATTGATATCTGAACAGATCATCTGCTACGATTATTCAAAGGGGTGTCTTTGTTTATTGGATTCCTATTTCAGATGAAATGTCTAATCAATGTATTGGTGGCCCAATTTATCAAATGCATTAGAATATGTCAGGAATGAAGTCAAGTCTAAGCATGAGATTTAGATTTAGATTTAGATTTATTATTAGAGTTGGAAGGGACTTTATAGGTCATCTAGTCCAACCCCCTGCTCAAGCAGGAGTTCCTACACCCTTTGAGACAGATGGCAGTCCAGTCTCTCCTTGAAGGTCGCAAGTGTTGGGGCTCTCACAACCTCCGCTGGCAAGCTGTTCCACTGGTTGATCGCTCTCACCGTCAGAAAGTTTCTCCTCACTTCCAGGTTGAATCTCTCCTTGGTCAGCTTCCATCCGTTATTCCTTGTTTGGCTTTCTGGTGCCTTGGAAAACAGCCTGACCCCCTCCTCTCTGTGGCATCCCCTCAAGTATTGGAACACTGCTATCATGTCACCCTTGGTCCTTCTCTTCGCCAGACTGGCCAAGCTCAGTTCCTGCAACCGCTGTATGTGCTCATCTCCAATTCCCCTCCCATTTCTCCTCCCTTCCTCCTTCCCTTCTTTTTTGCTTTTTTCTACATCTGTGTAAGGTCTTTGGAGTAAGGATAATTACAGCACCAATTAAATTAGATGGACAATAGACAATAGCAGCAGAAAAAGAGGATTTGGCTCACCATTACCGCATCCTCAATGACTGAAAAGCTTTTTATTAAGTGCCTACATCAAAGGAGTATCGATTACCAGCTAACATACTATAGGTAGTCCTCACTTAAAGACCACATGGGACTGGCAAATCCAACACTAAGCTATATGGTCATTAGATGAAAGACCAAGAACCATGTGGCACTGTGTTTAGAATGCAGTATTGCAGGTTGACTCTGCTCATTGCCAGCAGTTCAATTCTCACCATCTCAGGGTTGACTCAGCCTTCCATCCTTCTGAGGTCAGTAAAATGAGGACCCAAATTGTTGGGGGCAATATGCTAACTTTGTAAATTGGTCAGAGAGTAGTTTATAATTCTAAGTGCTATTACATTTGCGATTGTTATACGGTCATTAGAGGAAAGACCATTTGACCACAGCAGACCTATGATGTCAATTCCACTGTGGTTATTAAGGAAATCACCTGTGGTCATTAAGTATGAGACCATGTGACCATGGATTTTGCTTATCATGGAAGCTGGCTTGAAGGTTGCAAATGACAATCATGTGATCATGGGACACTGTGACAGTCATAGGTTTGAGGAGCAGTTGTAAAACTACATTTGCAGCGCTCTTTAAGCAGTCACTAAACAGGGTAGTCTTTAATCAAGGACTACCTGTATGATCTCAAAGATCAGTTTATTCACCATACATTTAACCGGGTGACAGGCAGGGATAGAAATGTAGGCTATAAATTCTCAAATTGAGCTATCTGATCCATTAAATTACCATATTTTTCGGAGTATAAGACGTACCTTTTTACCCTCAAAAAGAGGGTGAAATTTTGGGTGCGTCTTATACACCGAATGTAGCCCCACCCAGCCACCCTCACCCTTTGGCCTCTGCCTGCCAACAATTTACCTCTTTGCAGCAAACAGGGCAAAGCCTTATTAGCACACTAAGAGATTACTTGCCTCCCAATCTTCAGCTGACTGAGGCTTGCAAGCCACGTGGTAAAATGAAACTAACTACGGTGGCTGTAATGAGACAAAATGCTGGGAGATAAACTGCTGGCAATGTTACACTGCTGAAATTGCAAGGAAGTAAGCTACAGCTGCTATAGCCTAGAGGTAGAGCTCTTGCCTCACAGTCAGGAGGTTGTGAGTTCTATCCTAGGTAGAGGCAGATTCTGTTAATATGTTGTTTTGTTAAATGTTTGTAGAGTGTTCAAATTATAAGACTTATTTTTTAAAGATTGCTTTATTATTGTTCTAGACAACTTAACAAAATGAAGAAGCTTTTTAAAATAAATTATTGCTCTGAAGAGGCCCAGTGCTATTGTATCTTCTTTTAAATAGCAGAAAGCCTTCCAGAAAGCCACATCAATTTTAAAGATCTGTAAAAGTATAATCTGAAATGTCCTGTTTTTAGTATTAAGTATTAGTATTAAAATAAGGCAGCTGAATTAAACCCTGACTTAGTCATGTTTGGAGTAGATCTATTTAAATAATTGGGAGGAGTTAGTGTGATTACATTTAAGAAAACTTTCTGGCATAATGTACATTTCTCCAATTCTTTGCTATTTCTATGGGTCAGGCACACATGCACAGAAATACACAGCAAACAGTGTATATCATCTGTGCTGTTTGCTGTTTGGCAAATTGCTGGGAGGCAGAGGCCTTTTTTCCATGTTTTCCTTCCCCAAAACTAAGGTGCGTCTTATACTTCGGTGCGTCTTATACTCCGAAAAATACGGTATTCCCGAAGAGGTAAGAATTAGCCTCCCTCCAAAGATCTAGTGGATTTAACTTTCTCTAGTTAAACTAACTCAATCCAGATCGTGAATCTTGTATACCAGGGAGTTAGCTATCCCTTTTAACATCTAAAACTGAGGTAAAGTCCCAGGCATCTAATTGTTATGGCTTTTTCAGTTTCTGTCCTCTGTGTCCTCATGGGAAATGAATGAGTGACAGGAATGGGGTGTGAGGGGTCCCTTTGAAAGCTGACTGATGCCAACCCTGATCATGTCATGACTTTGAAAGAAAGAAAGAAACTTTCTGAGGGAAGCAATGCCTCAGGAAACACGGAAAGAAGCTTTTTAAAGCTTTCTCCGTTTCTTTCAGTTGACAGGAATAGAAAAAAAATGGCTGCTGGTTAAACTGATCACATCACCTCAAACCACGTATTGCTGACCTGCAGCAGTAAGTCAGAGGATGGGGCTAGACTGGATCTGGTTGGGCCAACAGGAACAAAGAACAGCTCCTAATCATCTTTTTTCCTTTCCAAAGCCAACTGGCCTATTTTTTTTAAGTTTAGGAAGAAGAGGGACACATTTTTCTTCTTATCCAAGAAGCTTCATCAGTTATAATTGATGAATTAATGATGAATTATAACTGATCATGCTTCTTAAATCAGAAGCAAAAATGTTTTTCTCTGTCATCCCCTTCTTCTTTTCCCCTCAATCGTTCCCAGCATTAGGCTCTTCTCCAGCGAGTCCTTCCTTCTCATTAGGTGGCCAAAGTATTTGAGTTTCATCTTCAGGATCTGGCCTTCTGAAGGGCAGTCAGGGTTGATCTCCTCTAGGACTGACCGGTTTGATCGCCTTGCAGTCCAAGGGACTCGCAGGAGTCTTCTCCAGCACATGAACAATTTATCCCAATATTAATCTCTGAAATTTTCTTCTTATTGAATCTCATCCTGTCCTCTGAAGTAGCAACCTATCTTCTCCACAGTGGAGAAATCTACTTACCTTCCTTACCAGTTCGGAAGTGCATGTTCCGCTCACACACAAGCTTTTTCACCATCTGTGCATGCGCAGAGGGTTAAAAACAAGAAAATGGTGACGTCCAGGTGGCAGTGTTATTGATGTTATTGTCTATTGTCACTCAGTTAAGGACCTTGGAGTACTCATCTCTAATGATCTAAATGCCAGAGCCCGCTGCAACAGCATTGCCAAAAAGGCATTAAGAGTGGTTAACCTAATCTTGCGTAGCTTCTTCTCTGGTAATATTGTACTTTTAACCAGAGCATATAAAACATTTGCTAGACCAATTCTCGAATACAGCTCATCTGTCTGGAAGTCGCACGACATATCGGACATCGACACAACTGAGAGAGTCCAGAGATATTTCACGAGAAGAGTCCTCCACTCCTCTGTTCGCAACAGAATACCTTATGCCATCAGACTTGAAATGTTGGGCCTAGAAAATTTAGAACTACGCCGCCTTCAATCTGACCTAAGTGTAGCACACAAAATTATCTGCTACAATGTCCTACCAGTCAATGACTACTTCAGCTTCAACCACAACAATACACAAGCACACAATAGATACAAACTTAACGTAAACCTCTCCAAACTTGATTGCAAAAAATATGACTTCAGCAACAGAGTGGTCAATGCCTGGAACACTTTACCTGACTCAGTAGTTTCTTCCCCAAAGCCCAAAAACTTCAACCTCAGATTATCTACCATTGACCTCACCCCATTCCTAAGAGGTCGGTAAGGGGCGTGCATAAGCGCACCAGCGTGCCTACCGTCCCTGTCCAAATGTCCCCATGTATTCGTAACCATCTCATGTACTCATAACCATGCTTGTACATCTTATGTATTCACAATCATGTTTATACTTTGTCTGTAATCATATATACGCTTGACAACATAAATAAATAAAAAACAAATAAAAATAAATAATATGTTTGGTGAATGCTTCCAATTCCTACAGGACTACAAGAACCAGGAGCACCACTCAGGTGACCCTGAGGACACAGATAAACCTCCAAGTGCTTCAACAACCCTCTAAAAGGATGCAAATGACCAGCTGTCTGCAAGGAATATAAATCCTTCCATTCCCCACCATCCTGTCAGAGCTGAAGAAGCTTCTTGGATAAGAAGCAAAATGTCTTCAAAAGACAAAAACAAGAAAGTCCAGTTGCCTTCTGAAAAAGCATCTTTGGGAATAAAAAGCCATCCCTTCTATTTCCATTCTTTTTGGTTATTGCAAGAATTAAAACTGAACACAGTTCAATTCTAAGAGCTCTTTTCTTCTTCCCTCCTCATCAGCTTTTCTTTTTATGACACGTCTTTTAGATAAATCTTACTGTAACAACTGTTTGTTTTAATTGATCCTATACAGAGAACCAGAGCAGGCTAAGCTTAAAATATTGCACTACAATCAGGGAAACCAAAGTTTAAAATCTACCCTCAGCCTCTGAACCTATCTGGATAAATTTGGGCTAATTGTTCTTTTCTACGCTTAACCTATTGAATGTGGGGCTATGGAAAAATTGAAGGAGACGGTTTCTGAAAGAAAGAAAGAAAGAAAAAAGGTATAAATCTGAAACATAAGCAAATATTCAAGGCCGTCTGACATAGAATTAAACATGTTTTTAATACATTTGTGATAGATAAAGCATATCCAGTTCTTGTAACTTCTCTTTCAGATCTTACACTAACTTATAATTCGGTATATTTTTTCTGTAATGTAATGCAGACATCATGCAGGTTTTTACAAGCAGGGTTCAGTTTCTTTTAGAGGCCCTCGGCTGCTTGTAGAATTATGCCTTCTTGCTTACACAGAGGTCACCCGAAGTCAATGAGATTTCCAGATGTGGCAGGATCTTACAAACTACGGTGGCATACAATTTCCAGCACCCTTCTGCAAACATGCTGAGGGGAGTAATGGCGCACTCTGTTTAGCTGTGAAATTGTACATTTTGATATATTCCTGTCATCAAACAGGAACCGTTAACGGCAGACATGATGAAAGACACCCATGCATGACGTCTGGAAACAATTTCCCATTGTCAGGGAGAAGTGACTGAACTGAAATGACATAACGTGAACATTGCAACACTGAACGACTGTGAAGTAGATGTGTTTGAAAGGGAATATGGTAAGAGATAGCCAGGTAAGTAACCTAATAAGATGTAACTTTATAAATCCCCAGATTACATACAGACCTCCTGTAAGAAGGAACTTTTCCCTGAACATATAATTCCTTCCAACATTCAGTCATTGTTGCTATTATTATTATCATCTATGGGGTGTATGGGGTGCTCAGGGATGGGTAGCACCTCTGGTGTAGGGGCATTCATGTCCTTTTACGGCAGCTCATTCTAGGGCAGCTTTTAGGGCAGCTCATTCACCTGAAGATGGCAGGCCTGACACCTGGTTTCTCAGCCAAATACCTTAACCGTTACTCTAAACTATAACTTCATTATAGAAAGTCCTCGACTTGCAGCCATTCATTGAGTGACCATCTGAAAGCACAATGTCACTGAAAAAAAAGTCACTTATGACATGTCAACGAAAATGCTCAATCATCCAGGTAGAGTGGTCTGGAAGTTGAGACATGGCACAGTCTTCAATCTGCAGGCTTCAGTCTGCAGACTGAAGGAGCTGCTTGGATAAGCAGTGAGCCCAAAAGAAAAAGAAGTCCAGCTGTAAAGACCCAACTTCTACGTCACTTATGACAGGTTCTTACACTTACGACTATTGCAGCATTCCCATGATCATGACAGTTACATTGTTCTGGGGTCATGTGATCACCATTTGTGACCTTCTTGGCTGGCTTCCCTCAATAGCACTTAGACTTATATACCGCTTTACAGTGCTTTGTTACAACCCTCTCTAAGCGGTTTACAGCCTATTGCCCCCAACAATCTGGGTCCTCGTTTTACCCACCTCAGAAGGATGGAAGGCTGAGTCAACCTTGAGCCTGGTGAGATTCGAACTGCCGAATTGCAGGCAGCCGACAGTCAGCAGAAGTAGCCTGCAGTACTGCACTCTAACCACTGTGTCACTGTGGCTCAAGCAAAGTCAAAAGGGGGAAGCTGGATTTGTTTAACGACCATGCAATTTACTTAACAACCGCAAAAATTCATTTACCCATAATGACAAAATCATCATAAAATTGAGTGCAACTCACTTAACAATTGCCTGGCTTAGAAATGAAAATTTGGGTTTGTGGTCATACTGCAAGTTGAGGACTACCTGCTATTATAAAGGAATTCATTAATGCAGTTATGGAATATGGAGATAAATATTTGCTTTCCTCTTATATTCTTTTAGTGCACATTAGATAGATAGATGGATGGATAGATAGATAGATAGATAGATAGATAGATAGATAGATAGATAGATAGATAGATAGATAGATAGATAGATAGATAGATAGATAGATAAGATAGATGATAGATAGATGATAGATAGATAGATAGATAGATAGATAGATAGATGATAGATATTGGTAGATGATAAATAGATGATAGGTAGGTAGGTAGGTAGGTAGGTAGGTAGGTAGATAGATAGATAGATAGATAGATAGATAGATAGATAGATAGATAGATAGATAGATAGATAGATAGATAGAGATAGATAGATAGATAGATAGATAGATAGATAGATAGATAGATAGATAGATAGATAAGTAGGTAGGTAGGTAGGTAGGTAGGTAGGTAGGTAGGTAGGTAGGTAGGTAGATATTGGTAGATGATAAATATATGGTAGGTAGGTAGGTAGGTAGGTAGGTAGGTAGGTAGGTAGGTAGATAGATAGATAGATAGATAGATAGATAGATAGATAGATAGATAGATAGATAGATAGATAGATAGATGAGATAGATAGATGATAGATGATAGATGATAGATGATAGATGATAGGTGATAGATAGATAGATAGGTAGGTAGGTAGGTAGGTAGATAGATATTGGTAGATGATAAATATATGGTAGGTAGGTAGGTAGGTAGGTAGGTAGATATTGGTAGATGATAAATAGATGGTAGGTAGGTAGGTAGGTAGGTAGGTAGGTAGGTAGGTAGATAGATAGATAGATAGATAGATAGATAGATAGATAGATAGATAGATAGATAGATAGATAGATAGATAGATAGATAGATAGATAGATAGATAGAGTCAGACAAAGAGACAACAGATGCACTTCCACATCATCGGTGATTTTTGTTCTTTGAATTCTAGTACATGCAAGGCCAAATAGCCAAATATGGTGCTGTCCATCCTCTGGATTCATATAAGAAGAGAATTATGATCTCCCGCAGAACTTTAGCAATTCCCAAATCCAAGAGGCCCTCTTTCTGTTTCTCTTTATTGCCATAAAACTGTTAAATTCCAAACAAAGAGGCCTCCAGTGCCTGAATTAGAGCAAATTATGGAGGTCTTAAAACACATTTTGATTCATTGTCCTTGGGTCCCCTCACCCGGGAACCTGGACCCCAATTATTTTCTCATTGTGCTTTCTGGAACAAAAAGCTCAGAAAGCAGTGATATTTTTTTTTAAAAAAACACACCTCTGATTTCCTCAAGGAGTTCATTCATTTGGCTGCTGGAGGGGTCGGTGGCCGACAGGCCACAATACAGGGTCTTCTTCAAAGAGTCCTCTCTTCTCTTTTGCTGACCAAATTAGTTGAGCTTCAGCTTCAGTGTCTGTCCTTCCAAAGGACAGTTAGGGTTGATTTTCTTTTGGATTGAATGATTGGATCTCCTTGCAGTCCAAGGAAGGGACTCTCAAGAATCTTCTCCAACACCACAATTCGGAAGCATCAATTCTTCAGCACTCAGCCTTCCTTATGATCCAACTCTCACAGCCATACATTACTAGTGGGAAAGCTATAGTTTTGACTCCAGATGCTGCCAGATTCCCTCTGATTTTTTTGGGCAGCGGAAAAGAAATCCTGAGCATCACAGATCAACTCCACCACCCTTGATATCAGTTTAAGAGGTCACAACCACAACGGCTGCCTTTTTGAATCTTTTATCTAAGATACTTGCTTTGTTTTGCCTAATGACAGGGCAGTTGTGAGCTCCCCATGCGTGTTCAGCATTTATCTGATAGATACTCTAGCTACAGATATCATAAAGACCTGGGCGAACAGTATGAAGCCTTCTTTCACAAAAAATTCAAAGCTTGCTCAATAGTGGCCATTTGAATTTTCACTGTTGCTCATCGCAGAGCTGTGGGACTTCCCTACTATCCCCACATCCATTTTATCACAATAAGCTTTTAAACTGTTTTAATGCTTTCCATTCCATTGCAATTTTCAAGCACGGTTTGCAAGTCAAAGAGCCTCTTCCCGGATGCTTTGAACATGAAGCATGGAAAGGAGTCCTGACAACTGATTGATGTCAGTCAACCTGGGAGGAATCTTTTTTGTGGATGCTGAATGAGGCCCAGGAGAGTTTTTATTTGAAAGTGGGGGAGGGGGGAATCCACATGTGAAACTCCCTGTCTCAACATTTTAAATTATTTTTTCCTATTTCATGGAGTCCCATTGATCCTTGACGTTTTTATCTTAAGTAATCTTTTAAAAGACTATTGCCATTTAAGGTTGATATATGTTTTGGGGCTGGTTTTCGAAACAGGGTTTTTCCTTCTGGTTTTATGTTTTACTAGTCTTGTGTTTATAGAACCATAAATCATAGAAGTGGAAAAGGCCACTGAGGTCCTCAAATTCAACTTTTTCCTCAGTGATGGAATTCATATTTATTTATTTATTGCCCGACTTTATTTATTTTTTTATAAACAATTCAAGGTGGCAAAGAGGTCCAACGTATCTTCCTCCTCGTATTTTCCCCACAGCCACCCTGTGAGGTGAGAGGCACTGGCTGGCCTAAATTCCCTCAGTGGCTTTCATAGCTAAGACAGAACTAGAACTCACAGGCTCCTGGTGATTGGACCAGTGGCTTGTTAAGGAGAATAAATCTCCATAGAGGCAATGTTGATCTTTCTCTCGGAACTCAGACATTTAGAAATAAAGCCGAAGTTAAAAGTCTAATAGAAAATATTTGTTTCGGTACAAAAACAATAAGTTCTGAATAATTACATTCTTGCTAATTAAATGCGACCGCTCCCGGTCAGAGCCAAACCACAAGAGAATAATGGAGAATCAGGAATGCACACATGCGTACAACTCATATCACATGCTCTGCCTGTATTGGAATGTACCATAATATTAGGATAGGGATGCATCACCCTGCATAGACATACAACTGACAATATTCACTACGTGACATGGCTTTCATGGCTAAGGTGGGAGTAGAACTCAAAGTCCTTTGGTGATTGGTCCAAAGTCACCCAGCTGGTTTTCGTACCTAAGGTGGGAGTAGAACTGACAATCTCTAGCCTGGTGCCTCAACCACTAGACCAAACTGGCTATCTTTAAGTGTTCTTGAGAGATGGATGTCCAGACTCAGCTTTAAAAATAACTAAGGAAAGGTACCAATTCATTGCTAGATAACTGGTTCCATTGCTGAACTGTTCTTATTGTTAGAAAGTTTTGTATGTGTGTGTGGGACGGGGGAGAAAGGCTATGTGACATTCAACACCGGCCATTTTGGAATGAGATGGCGTGAGATTGGAACCAAGGGTTGCATGATGGATGGATGATTATGTATCGGACGCATGTTTTTCCTGGTGGGTTCTGACTTACCTCGCTGCCAGTTTGCTTCCTGATGCGCGGCGCAGCCGCACGCACACTTCATGCACGTGCATGCGCAGTGCTAAAAGCCCAGCTTCTGCACACGCACAGAAGCAAAAAACAAAAAGGTGCCACCTATGGCACCGCCAAAAGAGCCAGTTCAGGGGCGTGGCAGGCCTGGGTCGCTGCTGGCTCCAGCAACCCAAGCCACCAAGTTACTACCGGTTGCACAGAACTATGTCTGTGACATAGTTACATAGTTACATATATGTCTGTGACATAGAACACAGAACTGGTCCGAACCGGGAGGAACCCATCTCTGGTACAAACCTGTATAATAACCAGCAGCTCCAATATTTTTAAATGAAATGCATGATGAAGGGTGAACAACAATCAGCACCTCCCGTTTAAAAGAAGGTGAGTTACAGTTGAATAAAGCAGATCTGTGCCCTTTATACGTCCGCCTCGGAGACAGATTTTTCAGCCTACACTGTTATTCTCCAAACGTACAATTTAAAAGACCAGGAGAAATTTTCTCTGGATAATTTCAGGGCAAAGAAGCGTTAGGCTTAGTTCGTGAGATGAGCAAGGGATCGCATCATCATTCCAGAGAGTCCTCGGAGAAAAAAATACCTTGGAATGTGCACGAGGAACTCTTTTACAATACAGAAAAGGAGTTAGTAATTATGATTTATTTGGGAAAGAGGAAGATTCCTGCTAATATGTGGCCTGCTGTAGTCCCTCTGGCTTCTAGCACGGTTTGAGACAAATCCTCCCTAAGCATCAATCACTTCATCAATGGCCACTGAGAGAGGTATTGGGGTTCCAAAGGAAGAACTTTTCGAAAGATATATTCAGACAATCAATCAAGGAGAGGAGAAAACTAGAACTAAGGAGGAATTTCTTGACAGAACAATTAATGATTGGAATGACTTGCCTCCAGAAGTTGTGGGTGCTCCATCACTGGAGGCTTTTAAAAAGAGTCTAGAGGGCCACGTGACCAGAATAATAATAATAATAATAATAATAATAATAATAATAATAATAATAATAATAATAATAATAATAATAATAATAATAATAATAATAATAATAATAATAATAATAATAATAATAATAATAATAATAATAATAATAATTATTATTATTATTATTATTATTATTATTATTATTATTATTATTATTATTATTATTATTATTATTATTATTATTATTATTATTATTATTATTATTATTATTATTATTATTATTATTATTATTATTATTATTATTATTATTAATAATAATAAGGATCCTGCCTTTTGCCATCAACAGGCAGTTAGATTCCTCCCCCCCCCATCCCTGATCCTGCCTTTTGCCATCAACAGGCAGTTAGATTGCTTCCCCCCCATCCCTGATCCTGCCTTTTGCCATCAACAGGCAGTTAGATTCCTTCCCCCCCATCCCTGATCCTGCCTTTTGCCATCAACAGGCAGTTAGATTCCTTCCCCCCCCCATCCCTGATCCTGCCTTTTGCCATCAACAGGCAGTTAGATTCCTCCCCCCCCATCCCTGATCCTGCCTTTTGCCATCAACAGGCAGTTAGATTGCTTCCCCCCCATCCCTGATCCTGCCTTTTGCCATCAACAGGCAGTTAGATTGCTTCCCCCCATCCCTGATCCTGCCTTTTGCCATCAACAGGCAGTTAGATTGCTTCCCCCCCCCCCCCATTTCCGCTGTTGCCGGTCCCAAGCCCGGATGAGAAAGGAGGAGGGTTGGGGTCAGGTTGGCAACCTGGCCTCATAAAAAAAACTCGCCAACCCATATAACATGGTGAAAGAAATGAAGAAAAATTCTATACCGCATCGGTCGTCATGCGTGTTAACAAGGGCCGCGGCGGATGTTGAGGTCCCTGGACATCCGTCGACAAGTGGGCTACAAGTGGACCAGCCAACAAAACGACAAAAATATAGTGCAGATGAAAATCGTGCCATAATGGCCTGTTATTACAACTCAGAGCCAGAAAGAAGAGGTTATTTGAAGCGAATGCATGAACTTTGGAAACAACAATATCCAGATTCAAATGTTAGCGAACAACGACTAGCAGATCAAAGGCGATTTATTATACGAAATAATGTGTTCAGTGAAATTGAACTTGAGAAAATTCAGACAAATTGCCAAATTAAAAAAATAACACCACCAGTGGAAACAACGGAAACTCACAAAACAACTGAAGACATCACACTGGAGCTTCCAACAGAAGAAACTGTTAGTGGAGAAGTAATAGCACCACTACCAGAACCAGTCATGATTGAACCAATTGATGAACTAACTGAAAAACAAAAGGAATTGAAGGACAAAATCATGGAGCATATACTGTCTAATGAGAAAAGGCAACGTTTACCATCATTAAAAACTGTGCCTAAGAAAAACTTGGCACCTATAATGAGAATGGTTAATGCAGTACTTTCAACAATTGAATCGGCATCCATCTTAGAAACAAATCAGTTAATGTACAGTGCAGCTGCAATAGTCACTAATGAACTAGGTTTTAAAAACAAAGCACCTAGTCGCAAGGCAGAAAAAGCATCAAAACCAAAGTGGAAAATTCGACTGGAACAAAAAATAAAAAAACTCAGAACAGATGCTAGCAATTTAAAAAATATGAATGAACAACGGCTAAAAAATAGCAAGATCATGGATCAATTAGCCAGAAGATACAGGCTTGATACAAGGAAAATTGAAGAAGCACTTGAAATTGTAAAACAGCAAATAACAGCAATAGCCAGAAAAATTGAAAGATATGATGCAAGAATCATTCAGTACAAGCAAAATCAGCAATTTCGATCAGATCAAAGACGTTTCTACCAAAGCCTCAATGCAAATGACAATTTCAAAAGTGAAAAACCAGAAAAGCAAGCCACAGTTGAATTCTGGAAAGAACTGTGGGAAAATGCAAAGGATTACAATAAGGAAGCAAAGTGGATACAAGACTTTGAGAAAAGTGTTGGCAAGAAGCAAATGCAAGTATTAGAAATAACAACTGAGATGGTCAAAAATCGAGTAAAAAAAGTAAAGAAGTGGACATCACCTGGAAATGACCAATTACATGGTTTCTGGCTCAAATATCTGACCAGTTTGCATGCAATATTGGCCAAGCAACTGAACGAAATGCTACAAAATGGTCAAATTGATGAATGGTTGACAACTGGAAAAACATACTTGATTCAGAAAGATGCAACTAAAGGAACAACACCTGGAAACTACAGACCAATAACATGCTTGCCAACAACCTTCAAATTACTCACCGGGATAATTGCAGATAACATAATGGATTATTTGGAAACAAATAACATCTTGCCAGTAGAGCAAAAAGGCAACAAAAGAAGGAGCAGGGGCACAAAAGATCAGCTCCTAATTGACAAAATGATACTAGAAAACTGTAAGAACAGAAAAACGAACTTGAATATGGTCTGGATTGATTACAAAAAGGCGTACGACTCACTGCCACACAGCTGGATCATCAAATGCTTAGAAACTATTGGCATCAGCAAAAATATTACATCATTCACTGAAAAAGCGATGAAACAATGGAGAACTGTGTTGGCAGTAGGGAATGAGAACTATGGAATGGTTAATATCAAGAGAGGAATTTTTCAGGGAGATTCACTTTCACCCCTCCTCTTCATCATCGCAATGATCCCACTATCAGTAATTTTAAAAAAAATGAAACTTGGATACCAAATAGCCAAAGACGCTGAAAAAATTTCACATTTATTGTATATGGATGATTTGAAACTGTATGGAAAGTCAGAAATAGAAATCCAATCACTGACCAACACAGTCCTAATATTCAGCACAGATATCTCAATGCAGTTTGGCATGGAAAAATGTGCCACTGTATCTATGAAAAGGGGCAAAATCACTACATGTGACGGAATTGAAATGCCCAATGGCCAATTAATTAAATGCAATCAAAATGAAGCCTATAAATATCTGGGCATTCTGCAGTTGGATAACATCAGACATGGAGAAGTGAAAACTATCATTAGAAGAGAGTACACCAACAGAGTTAGGAAAATTTTGAAATCTAAATTAAATGGTGGAAACACCATCAAGGCCATGAATACCTGGGCAATACCAGTCATAAGATACACGGCTGGTATAATTAACTGGACACAAGCTGATTTGGACATTTTGGACCGAAACACCAGAAAACTAATGACAATGCACTACAGTTTACATCCACGTAGTGACACTGATAGACTTTACCTGCCCAGAAAATCAGGTGGCAGAGGACTACTACAAGTAAAGCAAACAGTTGAAGAAGAAAAGCATGCATTGGCGGATTATTTAAAAGAAAGTCAAGAACATCTATTAATTGAAGTAAAGAACAAAAATCTACTGAAGGTCCAACAGACGAAACAAGAATACAGAAAAAATGTGATAAAATCAAGAATGGAGAGTTGGCAAAATAAAGCATTACATGGCCAATTTCTGGAAAAAATAAAAGACAAAGTGGACAGTGAAAAAACTTGGTTATGGTTAACATCTGGTACTTTAAAGAAAGAAACAGAATCATTGATCCTGGCCGCACAAGAACAGGCAATTCGTACAAATGCCATAAAGGCCAAAATTGATAAATCTTCAAATGATGCTAAATGCAGATTATGCAAGGAAGCTGATGAAACTGTAGCCCATGTGCTCAGCTGCTGCAAGAAAATCGCGCAGACTGATTACAAATTACGACACAACTCTGTTGCACAAATGATCCACTGGAATTTATGCAAAAATTATAACATCCATACTGCTACAAACTGGTGGGAACACAAGCCTGAAAAAGTCACTGAAAATCAGATGGTCAAGATCTTGTGGGATTTTCGTATACAAACAGACAAGGTACTGGCGCATAATACACCAGACATCACGCTGGTCGAGAACAACAAGGTGACTATAATTGACATTGCAATACCAGGAGATAGCAAGGTCGATGAAAAGGAACACGAAAAAATCGCAAAATACCAGGACTTAAAAATCGAAATCCAACGATTATGGCACAAACCAGCAGTGGTAATTCCAGTGGTGATTGGAACACTGGGTGCTATCCCAAAAGCACTGGAATTACATTTAAAACAGCTCAAAATTGACAAAATCACCATCAGTCAAATGCAGAAAGCCGCACTGCTCGGTTCTGCACATATACTTCGAAAATACATTACGACTTCCTAGGCCCCTGGGTGGGGCTCGACTAGTAATCAATGCCAAATCCGGCGAAACAACTGGCCGCTGTGATACAATTGTATAATAATAATAATAATAATAATAATAATAATAATAATAATAATAATAATAATAATAATAATAATAATAATAATAATAATAATAATAATAATAATAATAATAATAATAATAATAATAAGAAGAAGAAGAAGAAGAAGAAGAAGAAGAAGAAGAAGAAGAAGAAGAAGAAGAAGAAGAAGAAGAAGAAGAAGAAGAAGAAGAAGAAGAAGAAGTCAAGATCTTGTGGGATTTTCGTATACAAACGGACAAGGTACTGGCGCATAATACACCAGACATCACGCTGGTCGAGAAAAACAAGGTGACTATCATTGACATCACAATACCAGGTGATAGCAAGGTCGATGAAAAGGAACACGAAAAAATTGCAAAATACCAGGACTTAAAAATCGAAATGCAACTATTATGGCACAAACCAGCAGTGGTAATTCCAGTGGTGATTGGAACACTCGGTGCTGTCCCAAAAGCACTGGAATTACATTTAAAACAGCTTAAAATCGACAAAATCACCATCAGTCAAATGCAGAAAGCCGCACTGCTAGGTTCCTCGCATATACTTCGAAAATACATTACGACATCCTAGGCCCCTGGGTGGGGCTCGACTAGTAATCAATGCCAAATCCAGCGAAACAACTGGTCGCTGTGATATAATTGTGAATAACAACAACAACAACAACAACAACAACAACAGAGTTGGAAGGGACCTTGGAGGTCTTCTAGTCCAACCCCCTGCTTAGGCAGGAAACCCTACACCACTTCAGACAAACAGTGATCCAATCTTTTCTTAAAAACTTCCAGTATTGGAGCATTCGCAACTTCTGGAGGCAAGTTGTTCCACAGATTAATTGTTCTAACTGTCCAGAAATTTCTCCTTAGTTCTAAGTTGCTTCTCTCCTTTTTTATTTCCACCCATTGCTTCTTGTCTTGCCCTCAGGTGCTTTGGAGAATAGTTTGACTCCCTCTTCTTTGTGGCAACCCCTGAGTGAATGGTATAGGAACTGCTGCTTGAACAGGGAACTGGACTAGAAGACCTCCCAGGCCCCTTCCAAATCTGTCAGTCTGTTATTCGGACATTATTGTATGAAAAACATTGACAACTGAGTCATTATCTTTCTAGTCAGCAGAAGCTCCAGTGTTTGATACTTTGATACAAACCAAGTTTCTCAGTCTGTTGTTTTACAGATGCATTTATTGAGTTGTGTCTGAAAAAACGCTTAACTTTGTGTTTCAATGCTTGCCCGTAATCTGCTGAAGTCAAACTAGATCTGCGATTATCTTAAATCGGATATTCTGCTTGCCACAGCAATTCAAAGCTGTGACTTGAAATGAGTTTCCGTTTCCGGGTAGCCCTTTGTGGTACTTTTGTTTTTAATAATAAATTGCTCGTTCTGTTCAACACACACACACACACACACAAAATCAAAGCAAAAGCCACTTTGCACTGAAATGTTAATCTAGCGCGACTAATTATATATTACTTATTCAAGCCAGGCATTGCCAAGCAGAATTTCATCAACAGACCTTTGCGTGTATTGAAGCTGACACTGGAAATTCTTAAATATAGTGATAAATGGTTTCCCTTCACAAAACTGACATTGTTTTCTTTCTTAGCCACCTAGCCGCTTCTTCGTGCCACACCATTTCTCTTTGAATGTCTTAGATGCATGGCGGTTCATAGACATGTTTGAAAATCACTCTTCCATTTGGTTAGTTTCAATATGCCATTTGTTTCTATCAATGCTTTCAGAGATTATTGGAAGATAAAAGAGGTGTCTTTCCTAGCCTGCTGTTGACTATCAAAACGTTCTCAACATCTTTGTTCATCCAAAGAAATGTCCATAAATCTTAAGAGAATAAAAGACTAACAGAGTTGGGAGGGACCTTGAAGGTCTTCTAGTCCAACCCCCTGCTCAAGCAGGAAACCCTATATTGTTTCAGATAAATGGTTGTGCAATCTCTTTTTAAAATCCTCTAGTGATGGAGCATCTGCAACTTCTGGAGGCAAGTTGTTCCACTGATGAATTGTTCTCACTGTCAGGAAATGTCTCCTTAGTTCTAGATCAGGGGTAGGCAAAGTTGGCTCTTCTATGACTCATGGACTTCAACTCCCAGAATTCCTGAGCTAGCATGATTGGCTCAGAAAGTCTGGGAGTTGAAATCCACGAGTCATAGAAGAGCCAACTTTGCCTACCCCTGTTCTAGATTATTCATAGATGGACTTTTAATAGCTATGCATTCAAAGCTCTCTGCTTGAATGGATTGAGATGCCTGATTCACCATGTCCCATATTTATTCATTTCCTACTTTTTTTTAAAAAAATCAGTCATTCTATTCTGTTTCAGAAGAAACACGAATAAAATATGGTAAATTGCCACTCATCACCCCTGTTAGCCCTTGCCTCACTTCATCTAGCAGGACTCTTAAGCAGAAATTTAAAGATGTTCGTATTTGGATGACTCTAAAATCACCTTCACATGCATGCTTGCTTGGAAGTTGAGACTCTACTAGAGTTTCATTGTATAATTTCTTTCTTCATCCAGTATGCTTTGCTAGTGCTAGAAAATGATTTTGTCAATGGAATACTTGCTGGAGCGTTGTATTTGATTTCTGGGTTTTTAAAGTGGTTGCAACTCCAACTTGCTGGCTTCCTGTTCTGAGCTATGTAGCACCACCAGCTTTACGTAGGCAAGATGCACCAGTGAGAGAATACAGAAAAAAATTATGAACAGCTCACTCCTACTGATGCATGCCGACCTTCCTCATTTATCAGCTGGAAGACTCGAATCCGGGAAGTCCCCACTGGCGCTTGCCCAACAACTGCCCAACAACTTTAACATCAATTCCCAACGGAAAACAAAATGGGTTGCTGAACGCCCACTTGTAGGAAGACATATAAATGACCCTACAAAAAAGATGCCAGACTTTGAACTACCACATCGTCAGTGGACAACCCTGAATAGGACTCACACCAGTGGTGGGTTCCTACCAGTGCGGTCCACTCTATAGCACCGGTAGCGGCCCGCTGGTTACATCACAGTACTTGTGCGGTCGGTTGCCGGTTGCCTGGGTGCCGCCATTTTAAAAATTTTCTTCTGTGCATGCCCAGAAGCCAAGCTTCCGGCACTGCTCATGCGCTGCCTTCCTACCCCAAAGTGAGTCCAAGCAGGGGAGGATGGCTGAGGGAGCGCGTGAGATGCTGAAAGAACAGGCGGCAGGAGCTATCTCCATTCCCCTCCCTTCAGCAGTCTGAGAAGCCACGAACGCGCGGTGATGATCCTAGGCATTTTCGCACGTTTGAGGCTTCTCAAGCTGCTGAGGGGAGGGGGAATGGGCAGCAGGACCTATCTCAGTTCCTCTCCTTTCAGCAGTCCGAGCCATGCCCACCCGGTCACGTGGCTGGCAAGCCACACCCACAAAATAAGCCACGCCCACAGAGTGGTAGTAAAAAAATTAGGAACCCGCCCCTGACTCACACCTCACATGAAGTCTGCCAAGACTCTGTATAAATAGGCATAGTATCCTCCCCCCAGTGTGACTATGGGGTCCCAGGTCAAACTGTAGATCACATCGTGATCAGCTGTAAGCTGAGAGCATACAGGGATCCAGTATCTGTTTGTTTGTTTTTCATATAAACGGTGCTGCACTTCAATGGTTAGATGGGCTGGACATTAGTATTTGAACATAGATAATTTTAACATTTCTAAATTTTAATTGAATTCTACAAATCTAGTTGAAATGTTAATTTAGGTTGCTAGTCCATGTATGATATGCCATATGTTAAATAAATCTGGGTGATGTTTTTTTTTACCCATTATTACTATTTATTTGTTTATTTTGCTGTGGTTACTAATCCAAACCAATGTTTCTCTACCTCCCTTCCTGCCTCCCCAAAATAATAATATGTTTTAGGATTCAGTTAATCTTGTCTGGTTTTATTTTACATTGTCCTACTCGTTGTATTTATAAGGAAGGCCAATAAAGACAGCTTTTTTTCTTTTAAAAATAGAAGTTAAGAAACCACAAGGGCAGGAGATTTTGGTTAGAAGAAAGAGGAGGAGGAGGAGGAGGAGGAGGAGGAGGAGGAGGAGGAGGAGGAGGAGGAGGAGGAGGAGGAGGAGGAGGAGGAGGGGGAGGAGGAGGAGGAGGAGGAAACTGGATGGTTGGTCTATTCCAAATTGGCCAAATCCCCCACAAAATTCCATGTGTACAGATGCATAGTTAATCACTGTCCTTCTTCATTCTGCAAAATAAATCTGAGAAATGTGTCAAATCTGGAGCCCGGTTTCTGTTTCGTATTTAAATAGCCTTGTTTCCTGAAATATGTTTGTATGGAAAAAACCAAAAATCTTTGTCTTCCAGCAAAGTTCCGGAGTTCCATTCTATAAACTCCTGTCTCATGCAGACCTATACACAAAGCTCAGTAAGAGAACTGCAGAATTCTTTTTGACATAAGTAAGATATGAACGAGTCATCCGCTAACCTCAGAAACAGCTTAAGTGTTGAGAATTATTAAGATCATCTGCTTAGGAGCAACTTCTGGGGGACTTAAAAAAAAATGTCTCGACTGCTTATCAAAACAGCTACATCTGTTAACAAAGAGATGCAAACCCCAAAGTAAATATCTTCTTCACTTCGAAGTTGAAAGTTATGCTTACTTCAGGAGCACATATATTAAAGTTGAAAGCCACGTTCCAAGACATGAAATCTCATTCAGAATTAGGAGATAAGCAGATAACGGTTGATCTCTCAGACTTACAGATAGCCTTCAACTTACGACCACAATTGAGCATTCGAGGACTACTTGCATTCTAGTCATAGTTGACCAGCTATGGTGATAGTGACCAGAGAGCACTGTTCCCTCTAAGGTGCGCGCCCGCGCGGCCGCGCACGTGATCAGAGAACGCCGCGCGGAAGTTTCTTACTTCCTGCCGGCATTTCCTAATGGGAGAGGCTGTGCGCATGCGCGGCCGCGCAGATGAAATGAGAACGCCGCGCACCGTTTTTTTCTCTTACAGGGAACGTTGCCAGAGAGACATTATGTTGAAATGAGAATAATATCTCATAGAGGCGATTTAGATCTTTTCTTGGAATTCAGACAGTTAGAAATAAAGCCGAGATTAAAAGTCTAATAGAAAATATTTATTTCAGTACAAAAACAATAAATCCTGAATAATTACATCTTTGCTAAGAAAACACGGACCATTCAGGTCAACAGCTAAGGCAGAAGAGAATTAATGGTGGTTTAGGAATGCACACATGTGCACTCATCATATCACGTGTTCTGCTCATGTTGGAATGTACCATAATATTTGGATAGGGGTGCATCACCCTGCATAGACATACAACTGACAATATACACTACGTGACACATTAGTTAAAGATCTTTCAAATTTCTGTGACATGGATTGTTTAATAGAAGGAAGAAAGAAAGAAAGAAAACCCAGACACCGAACTTAAGACTTTGGCATACAAAGCATAAACAGCACCATCAGGATTGGTTACATTTGCAAAATATTCTAATTTCTTTGAAGGTCTCAAACTTTGGGTTGTTGAATCCAAATAATTTTTTTAAAAGGATATTCTTAATTAGTAGACTACTTTCTTTTTCGATGCACATTTCTCCAAGTCTGTATTTATTCCTTTGCCATTTTGTTTAGTTCATACCATTTTTGCAAATTCTTTTCCTAACATGGTGTAATTTTGGACATCATGTTAACAAATGCGTGCATTTTTTGGACAATCTTTTGCTAAGTATACATTTTTAATTGTTGGCACACATATTGCAAAATTTAGAGAGCCATGAATTTCAAAGGTAATTAAACTGCAATTAGATATTAGTTGGGAAAAAAATGCAATTGAGTAAGTTCATACCCAGGTTCATATTATTCATACGTCTAAGCTTTAGTCCTTCGCACAGAATCCTGGGTTTTCGGTAATTTTTATACAAATGTTCTATTTTGAAAGAAAATAAACGTAATAAGTATGTTTTAATTAGGACAAGCAATCTAAGTTAGTGTTGTGGCCAGCCCAATCAAAATAAGAAAAGAATATTTCTTAAAGGAAAACACATGTGCAAAGTACAGAAAAAAGTTTGCCCCATTTACTGAGTTCAGCAAAGTTTTACTTTATTCAGCAAATGAATTATCCCTTTGGATTATTAAGCTTTGAGAGGTTGCCATGTTCACCATGCACACAACTTCACTTGGGAACTGAAAATAAAAGGTTAAAATATTTAAACTACACGTAGTTTTCCGCAAACAATTGCCCTGTTTTCCCTAAAATAAGACATCCCCTGATAATAAGCCCAATCGGGCTTTTGAGTGCATGGCAATAAGGCCAAGCGCTTATTTCAGGGTTCAAAAAAATATAAGACAGGGTCTTATTTTCAGGGAAACACCGTACAATTGAACCTAACATTTCTGTTGTTAAGTGAGACAGTGGTTAAGTGAATTTTGCCCCATTTTATGACCTTTCTTGCCAAAGTTGTTAAGTGAATCACTGCAGTAGTTAAGTTAGTAGCTCAGTGGTTAAGCGAATCTGGTTTTCCCATTGACTTCGCTTGTCAGAAGGCCGCAAAAGGGGATGGATTGCATGGGACACTGCAACCGTCATAAATATGAGTCAGTTGCCAAGGATCCGAATTTTGATCACGTGACCCTGGGGATGCTGCAAGGGTTGTGAAGCATGAAAAATGGTCATAAGTCACTTTTTTTCAACGCCGTTGTAACTTTGAATGGTCCCTAAATGAATGGTTGTAAGTTGAGGACTTCCTGAGTGCTTTAGGGATTTGTTCTTTAAAAAAATCATAATCCTTGAAACCGGCTTGTCAGTTTTTTATTTTCTTCTATTTACTAGTAAAGTCCTGTTAACCATGAGCGTGCCTACAGTCCCTGTCCAAATGTTCCCTTGTATTTGTACCCATCTTATGTATTCAAATAATGTTATACGTATGTATATTATCAAATACGTACTTGACAAATAAATAAATAAATAGATTGCAGATTACAGATTACAGATTACAGATTACAGATTACAGATTACAGATTACAGATTACAGATTACAGATTACAGATTACAGATTACAGATTACAGATTACAAATAAAAATAGGTCGGCAATCTGCGGCTCTGGAACCGCATGTGGCTTTTTCATCCTTCTGTTGTGGCTCCTTGTCACTGGTCTGCTCCACAATTGATAGGGTTTTCAGTTAGGACAGAAAGAGGAAAAAGGATGCCGTGCTAGGAGGAGACTCTATGGTGGGGGACAGAGGTGGGTTCCTGCCAGAGCTGCCCAGTGCACAGCTCCGGTAGAGAGTGGCCGACCGCGCGCATCACCATTTTTTTGTTAATTTTTGGCTGATTTTGCTTCCGCGCATGCGCGGAAGCAAAATTGCGCTGAAATCTCATGAGGGGACGCATGCGTGAGAGAGATTTTGGCAAGATTTTGCTTCTGCGCATGCGCAGAAGCAAAATCACGTGAGAGGGCACGCGCGCGTAGCATGCGCACACGTCCCCGAAACTTGGAAATGCGCGTGCAATGCACCGGCACCGGTAAGACAGCAACCCGCCACTGGTGGGGGAACCGGATTTCTGGTCTGCAGAGGTAAAAGGATGCCACACTAGAAGGAGACTCTATGGTGGGGGAACCGGACTTTTGGTCCGCTCCAGAATTGAACGGGGAGCTTCAAAATTTTCTTTTTAATAACAAAAATTGCACCAAAAGTGCATATGGAATAAACACACATATAGACATACACACACACATGCACACAAATCATATTTTATCAAGAAATTGTAAACGAAGGGAAAAAAATCCATGCAAAAACACCCTGCACACTATTAAAATGTGCATGCATTCAACTAAATGTGCATGAAAAACAGTAAAAAAAAATCCATATTGAAGAAGCACACATTCACACACACACACACACACACACACACACACACACACACACACACATACATACAAACCATATTTTATCAGGAAACTGTAAATGAAGGAAAACAATTGTGCAAATCTTCCCTGCACACTAACAAAGTACACTCTGTACATTCATCCAGGTAAAAGTGCATGAAAAAAGTAAAGAAAAAAAATATCATCTTGCTTAGTCAAACATAAACCCTTGATGTTCCCTTTGAAGGTTTATGTAGTTTTTTTCACGGGAAGAGGAAAATGGCTTGCCACCGCTTTTTGTGCCATGTCTTTTTGGCTTTTCAGTTTAACCTGCAGAACTTGGGGTGTCCACTCATCTTCCATCCCAGAACTAAGCAGGTCTGACACAAGGCTGGCTAGAAAAAAATAGTTACATTACAATTGTCGAGGAAAGAAATTGGATAAATGATTTGCTCCAGGAAGAGAGAAGTTCTCTCAACCAATTCTCAAGGGCAAAATTTTTCCTTAGTTGTGAAAGTGGCAATGGAACTGAAAAATCCTCCCACGAGGGGTTAGGTATAAATGAATTCGGAGCGCAAAATGGATATCGACATTGGATTCGGAGCCCATTGGTATGGTTAGGAGGGTGCATACCTTTCGATCCTGCCTTTTGTATATTTCCTGGCAAAATACATGGGAAAATCCCATTTACAGAAAATCCACTTAGGGTTAGGGTTAGGTATCCATGAATTTGGAGAGCAAAATGGACATCGCCAATGGATTCGGAGCCCATCGGAATGGTTAGGAGGGTGCATACTTTTCGATCGTACCTTTTGTATATTTCCTGGCAAAATACATGGGAAAATCCCATTCGCGGAAAATCCACTTAGGGTTAGGGTTAGGTATCTATGAATTCAGAATGCAAAATGGACATCGCCATTGGATTCAGAGCTCATCAGTATGGTTAGGAGGGTGCATACTTTTCGATCCTGCCTTTTGTATATTTCCTGGCAAAATACATGGGAAAATCCCATTTACAGAAAATCCACTTAGGGTTAGGGTTAGGTATCCATGAATTCGGAGCGCAAAATGGACATCGCCAATAGATTCGGAGCCCATCGGTATGGTTAGGAGGGTGCATACTTTTCAATCCTACCTTTTGTATATTTCCTGGCAAAATACATGGGAAAATCCCATTCACGGAAAATCCACTTAGGGTTAGGCTTAACTATCTATGAATTCGGAGAGCAAAATGGATCTACTGGAGATTGTCTTTTTATCAAATTGAAATCTGGTAGGGAAAAAAATTGAATTTTCCAACAGCAGTGAAACCAGGACACCGATTCACGAAGATGTTCTGTTCGCTTGATTTGATCAGGTCCGGATCAAACGAAGATAGGGTTAGAAGGATGACAAAGGAAAGAAATGCCAAATTGATATTTTTATTCATTATTATTATTAATCGTAGGTGTGGTTTAGCGCAGGGGTCTTCAACCCACGGTCTATGGACTGGCATTGGTCTGTGGGATGCCAGAAAAAGAAGTGAAGCCCCATCTGTGGAATGCAGGCAGCACGCAAAACCACATTCCATTTGGTCCATGGAAAAACTCTCCACAGAATCGGTCCCTGGTACTCAAAAGATTGGAGGCCACTGGTTTAGTGGTTAAGGCACCAGTTGTTCTGACCCGGCTCCCAAACACGACAAGTGGTGGGATTCAACTAATTTAACAACTGGTTCTTCCTAATGATCGGGTGGGCGTGGCTGGGGGGGTCATGTGACTGAGTGGGCATGGCCAACTTGATGTCACTCATGGCAAGGTGGGGCAGTGCAGGCGGGCCGAAGTGGCAGTGGCTGGAGCCTTAGACTTACCTTTGTGCAGCAAGAGCAATGCTGATTCTCCAATGCCTCATCTCTTGCTGGGTCTCGCCCAAAAGTCAGGGTTTTTAAAAATATTTTTTGTAGCAGGAAATGGCGGGTGGCTACTTCCGGCCTTTGTTGGTGCAGCTGGGCATGACTCCGCCCCGAGACACTGGCCTGCAGCCACTGCCTCTTAGCCAGTGCGAACGGCCTGCAGCCGCCACCTCTTTGCCAGCACGAACGGCCTGCAGCCGCCACCTCTTTGCCATCACCAACGGCCTGCAGCTGCCACCTTTTTGCCAGCGCGAACAGCCTGCAGCCATCGCCTCTTCGCCTCGAGGACTACCTGTAATCTCATACACCTCATTGTATTGCTCCCAAACATTCTATAGGTAGTCCTCCACTTACAACGGTTCATTTAGTGACTGTTTTTCACACTTACGACCATTTCACACTTACGACCATTAGCAATAGCAATAGCACTTAGACTTATATACCACTTCATAGTGCTTTACAGCCCTCTCTAAGTGGTTTACAGAGTTCAGCATATTGCCCCCAACAATCTGGGTCCTCATTTTACCCACCTCGGAAGGATGGAAGGCTGAGTCAGCCTTGAACCATTGCAGCATCCCCATCGTCACGTGATCAAAATTCAGACACTTGGCAACTGACTCATAGTTATGACAGTTGCAGTGTCCTGGGGCGTCACGGGATCCTCTTTTGTGACCTTCTGACAAGCAAAGTCAACGGGGAAGACAGATTCACTTAACAACCATGTGACTACCTTAACAACTGCAGTGATTCACTTAACAATTGTGATAAGACAAGTTTTAAAGTGCAGTCAAATTCACTTAACATCTGTCTCACTTAGCAACAGAAATATTGGGCTCAATTTTAGTCGTAAGTCAAGGATCACCTCTACTCCAATGGCTGCATTCACGAAACATAATCAGGAAACAAACTAGGATTGCATAATTTTCTAAACTTGGTTCAAACAAGCCTTGGTTTGATTACCAAAGACTAGGAAAATGCGGACTGAAATCCATTATCAGTCCTGAAAAAACATTGTGGTCCCTCTCTCCCAGCTCATCCTGTGTCACAAGATTGCAGTTGTGGGAATAAAATGAATCAAAATCCCAACTTTGAACAAAGAGCAAAATAAACCAATAATCTCCCTCAAATGATTTTATTTCATTCTCTATCTGGGTTAATTGCGTTACAGGAATGCCGCCCCTGCGAAATGGATGAATCACAGCCTTTTTTCCCTACACCCAACACAAACTGGTGTCAAATAGTTCCTTTTGTTGTTCGGGGCTCAGGTAAATGAGAAAAAGATCTCCTATGGAGCGAGAGGCATTCATAAGTAAAACCGCTTTATCAGGGAATAAAAGAAAATCTTACAAATCGATAGCAGCAGTACCTGATGTTTAATACATGGCGGCACTGAGGTGATGGGTCCAGGGAATTTTTTCCACAGACTGAAACTGCCGTCGTTTTTAGATTTCTGAGTGGAATATTATGATTCAAACCTAGCAGGATGGATTTGGGCAGTGTGTCTATAACTAAGGATCTGTTCTTGTAGCCTTTCTATTATACAGGGAGAATTACAGGAGACGATCACAATTCATTAATTTCTGGGACAGAAGAACTAGGGGGGGGGCCTAGGGGGAGGGCCTTCTCTGTGGGGGCCCCCGCTCTCTGGAACCAACAACCTCCAGAGATCCGAATTATCCCCACCTTGCTGGCCTTCCGAAAAGCCATCAAGACATGGCTTTTCCTGCAGGCGGGGTACTGAGACAATTTTACATCCTAGGTCTCCCCCATGTATGTATGGTTTTATATGTTTTTTTTAAAAAAATTCTTTTTAATACTGTTTTTAAATTTTATATTGTTTAGTTGTTCTTCAAATGTTGTACGCCGCCCTGAGTCCTCAGGGAGTAGGGCGGCATATAAGAGCACTAACTAACTAACTAACTAACTAACTAACTAACTAACTAACTAACTAACTAACTAACTAAACAAACAAACAAACAAACAAACAAACAAACAAACAAGTAAGTAAGTAAGTAAGTAAGTAAGTAAGTAAGTAAGTAAGTAAGTAAGTAAGTAAGTAAGTAGGTAAGTAAGAAAGAAATGGAGGGGAAAAGATTACAAGTGACATTCCCAGGTGTCAAACGAATACACCTATATCCCATTCAATGCAGAATAGGGTTTCATATTTCCCGTTGGATAAGAACCTCTCATCAAGCAAGGCAGAGGTGGAATTCACATAATTTACATACCGGTTCGTCTAGCACCGAAAATGTGAGCGTGCACGGCTTGCACAAATGCGCACGGCTTGAAAACGTGGCTAAATAGGATGGCATAGTGCCGGGGTCAGGGGTGGGTTCCACTTACCTTCGCCACCGGTTTGCATCACGACATTTCGCTTGCGCACACTCGCTTGCGCGTCCCCTCGTGCGATTTGGCTTGGCTGAATATAAGAAGGAATTTTGAGAGAAATATTTGAGGTAACACCCATGTTTCCCTGAAAATAAGACCCTATCTTATATTTTTTTGAACCCTGAAATAAGCGCTTGGCCTTATTGCCATGCATTCAAAAGCCCAATTGGGCTTATTATCAGGGGATGTCTTATTCTGGGGGAAACAGGGTAGATAATGCACTGTTTATTTTTAAATCAATAATGATTGCAAAAAAAAGAGAATGGGGAGAGTGACGGGGAGAAGTTTGAGTATGGAGATACTTATTGCCAAATGATGCTTTTTACCATTATAATTTGTACGTTGTTGCACAACTAATATATTCCTTCTGCTCTTCCATATACTGTTTGTTGTTCTCCATGATCCCAACCAATCTGTGGGCATGCTGGTGGTCTGGGGAGATCAGGGGGTGGCACAGAATGCTGACATAGACATCATGAAGTCTTAAGGCAAATAGCTCCACATATGTGGCAGATATCATGATGCAAAGATACACTGTAGGTTATTGTCAATTATTGCCAATGATACGGAAAGCCTATCTTGTCATTATATTGACCAAACATCCTATTCCTCTGTTCTATTTAAGGTTAAAGGTTACTTGCTCTATTCTCTGTGTATCTAGGGTAAAGGTTACCTACTTATTCAGCTCTTCTATTGTTCTAGCTAAGAGCAAAAGGTTAAACTAGCAATCATGCGCTCATCTGCTTGCTTGATATGATCTATCTGTATGCTGTATATTAACCTGTTACTAGTTAGCTATCTTTGGGGTAAGTCAGTCGTTGTAATTGTATACACAAGAAATTTGTTATAAAAAATAAACGCAAATCCGAGAGAGGCAGAGCTTCTAAACACGGGAGCTGCTCAGCTCAGAGAGATTTTTCTTCCTAACTTGGACAAGCTTTGCTCAAGAAATCATGTCTCTGTGTCTATGATTCCTACAATACATTTTTATAATATATGTGAAAATATCATGACCCATGCATCTATTTATTCTATTATAGTTGTATAGTGACTCTAGGCAGCATACAGTAAACCTACTGTAAGGCAAGATGGAAATAAAACAATAAAATACACAGAACCTGGTCAAAGTGTCAGGCGTAAAGGGTCAGGATCATACGTTAAGTTGCAAAACTCCATGCAACTGTAAGCTGTCAATAGATTTTATTTAAAATCACATTTGGAAAAGTGACAGACACACAGAGAGAAATTTAAAAGGTAAGCTGCCTTTTTGAGGCAGACGGAAGGATTGTGCTGAGTTTTAGTGACATTTCTCAGCGGGCCAGAGAAATACCCCTAAATTATCGTGCAACGACTTGATGGTTATTTCTACTGCTTTTGTCTCGAAGACTTATCCTGCTTTCCCTTCTAACTCACACATCCTTGAAGTCATCAGTTTTAATTCATTTAGGTACGCCAAGGCTATGGATATTTGCTACAACCGATTCCCCGAGGCTACATGCAAATTAATGAATTGCATAAGGCATAGCCAACTGTCTGGTTTTTGCTTCCTCTTCGTTTGTAAAGGGATGGTTGGATGGATGGATTAGCAGAGAACGCATGATAATTAAAGAGCAATTGAAAGTATAATCCTTGTTCCTCTTTCTAACGCAACTTTTTGACTGCACACTGTATTCTCTCAACAGTCTCCTGTGTCTATTAAAATACCACTAATCACAAACCGAGTTGGGGCTCAGAAGGATTAACGTAGTAACCAAACAACAGAAATAAATTCCTTCTTTTTCTTTCTTTTTTTTACTTTGCACACACGCTCCAATTACAGAATCACTGTGGGCCACTTCCTTCCTATGGAGAGATTTTTTCTTAGGGAGAGATTTTCATCCAATTTCTCCAGGTATCCATAACCATCTCGCAGAGCCAAACCATTTGGGTGGCGGCGCAACCATTTATTTCTTGAAACTATTTATTTCTGCTGGAATGAAAGGGATTTCAAAAGTATTATCAGGGAGCTGAAAGGTGAATAATATCTTTGATGGTTACACCAATAAGGAGGCAAATCTGCTAAGTTACACAAGTGTCAGGGTTCCAAGTAACACCCTCAACGAAAGAAAACTCCGAGACTTGAGTTTCCTCAAAGTTCCATTTTATTAGAGATGTCATATTGGCACATCTGGGAAAACCCGAATCTGAAAGCTTCCGGGTTTTCCCCACCCAAAGGAAAGTCCAAGTCCCTGCCCCAGCATCCACATGTCCATCACATGGTCCAATCAATGCACCGTCCCAACTGGAGATGCCTCCTAGTCACACCTCTCCAGGTGCAGGGCAGAGTGACCTTGACTCTCAGAGAAAGGAATGTTATTATGACTACACATCTCCCCAGATCCATACAATCCCCCCTCCCAGTTTCCCACAGTCCTAAATGTGGCAGGCCTGAAGATCCAAGGCCCCAAAAATGGTTTCCAGGCCTGACACAAGTTTCTTCCACTTATAAAACAGAAGCTGGGGACTGGTAAGTGAAACGATGAAAATTTCAAGAGGCTGATTTATCTTCTGCCTCGATTATAATTTTAGGACTTGATCACTACTTTTCGGCATCAGTTGTACGCTGGAATGGCTTGCAGTACAGGAAGTCCTCAACTTAACAACCATTCATTTAGTGACCGTTCAGAGTAACAACGGCACTGAAAAAAGTGACCTATTTCTGGTTCTCACGCTTAATGGCCATTGCAGCATTCCTACAGTCATGTGATCAAAATTTTGGATGCTTGGCAACTGGCATGTATTTATGACTGTTGCAGCGACCCAGGTTCATGGGATCACCTTTTGTAACCTTCTGACAAGCAGAGTTAATGGGGAAACCAGGTTCCTTTAACAGTTGGGTTACTAATAAGTTGCTACAGTGCTACATGTAATACTTTCAAGAAACTCTGGACAAATTCAAGATCTTAACTCATCCTCTAAAATTTCACAGTGAGGGGACATTCCATTTCTGAACTTGCTTTTGGAGGGATTTCCAGTCTTTAGGACCCAGAAAGAAATGATCGGGGTCTCATCCTGTTAATTACAATCAGCAGCTGTACCTTCTAGAACAGGGGTCCCCAACCCCCTGTTTGTGGGCCAGCACCGGTCCGTGACATGCAAGCAACCGGGCCATGCCAACAAGCAAAGCCCCATCCGTGGGATACAGGCAGCATGCAAAATCACGCCCCTTCTGGTCCACAGAAAGGCCTCTCTCCATGGAATCGGTCCAGTGGTGGGTTGCTGTCGGTTCAGACCGGTTCGCCCGTACCGGTGACGGAAATTTGCACCCGCTAGCTGAACCAGTAGCGATGGACGGCTGTCCACGCCCCCGAACCAGTTCTCTGGTTGCCGCGGCTGGCAAAAAAAACCCTCTCTGTGCATGCGCAGAGGCTTTTGCACATGCGCAAAGGGTCATTTGCGTGACATGATGGGGGGCACGCGAGAGCGACGCGAACTGGTAGGGAAGGTAAGTGGAACCCACCCCTGAACCGGTCCATGGTGCCCAAAAGATTGAGGGCCACTGTTCTAGAACATTCCTTGGCCTGGCACTCTGTCCTTTTCTGTCAGAAGAGGATTCTCCCAAGGATGCCATGACATCAAGACACTTAAAATGAAGATTTTCACTCTTTTCTCTGTTTCTATCTAGGAACCAATCTCAGTTTGAGGACAAGGTGACCCCAGCGAACTATTCCTCAGTTTCCATTCTCCGGTTTTCTCATCAGAATATCAATCTGCTCTCCTGGATTACTACACACACACACACACACACACACACACGCCCACACACACACACACACACCCCACAAATTCAAATATGTTTTCCATGTACTTTGGCCAGCACGTCCATCTTTTTTTAGCAATGTCTCCCAGTATTGATGCCTCTTGGCATACATTTTCCTAACAGAGAATTGCAAACAAGGTTGCGAAACTCTAGCAAGTGCCGATTTCAGCATTTTCTGTCCCTGAAAAATAGCCTAAGCCTGTATTCTAAGCTTCTGCGGGCCCATAAATAATACGTAATATTAATAAATGAGTGCTACATTAGAAAACATTAAGTAAAGCATTAGCACTATGGAATAGATGCACATCTATTTATTCCACAAAGGGAAACAGAGATTATGGCTTAAGATTCTTGCCATTTCTCTTGGAATATAAAATACAAGGAAAAGGAAGACATTGGGAAAAGGAGAAGAAGAGAAAGTGTAGGGAAAAACGGGGAAAAAGAAAGAAAAGCATTGATTTCCGACTCTTTTTAGCACACTTTATTTTGCGTATGACATATCATACATGGATTAGCAATATATATTAACATTTCATCTAGATTAGTAAAACACAATAAAATATATGTGTTAAAAAGACCTGTGTTCAAATACGAATGTCTAGGCCAATGATGGCGAACCTTTTTTTCCTCGGGTGCCGAAAGCGTGCGCACGCACGCTATCATGTGCGTGCGCATGCCCACACCCATAATTCAATCCCTCCGTGCCCCACCCCCTGGACATGCATGTGTGACCCCACACACTGCCCCGCTCCCTGTGCATGCGCACACAACCCCCCACTCCCCATTTCCCAACTTCCGGTAGGCCTGGTAGGCTGTTTTTTGCTCTCCCCAGGCTCGAGAGGCTTCCCTGGAAAATGAAAACGGCCTCCCCTGCCCCCCGGAGGCCGAATACACCCTCCTAGAGCCTCTGCACAAGCCGAAAATCAGCTGGCCAGGACACACATGCACGCTGGAGCTGAGCTAGGGCAACGGCTCGCGTGCCAGCAGATATGGCTCCATGTGCCACCTGTGGTACACGTGCCATAGGTTCACCATCATGGGTCTAGGCCAGTGATGGCGAACCTATGGCACGCATGCCACAGGTGGCACGCGGAGCCATATCAGAGGGCACGCGAGCAGGGGTGAAATCCTCCCGGTTCGCCCGGGCCAGTCCTTCGGCATATAGCCGTATAGCGGGCCAGTCCTTCGGCGTATAGCCGATGGAACTGGCGGCGGTCGCGGCACGGAGCTTCTCCCGCCCGCTTTCCCGGCTCTGCTGAACGCCGCCATCCGGGTTATTTTTCCCTCTGTGCATGCGCGCACATTCGGGAAAAATAACCCGAATGATTGTGTTCAGCCGGGCCGGGAAAGTGGTGATTGTGTTCAGCCGGGCCGGGAAAGCGGGCGGGAGAAGCTCCGCGCCGCGACCGCCG
>JALIGW010000016.1:16412977-16455477 GCA_023053685.1 Diadophis punctatus similis
TTACTTACTTACTTACCTACCTAATGGAGATGTATTTATTTTTTTTAGATTTGCCTGCTTGTAGTCAATGAAATGGAATTTCAGACTGAATAGAAGCTCCACTTACTTTTCAAATAATGAATTGGGTTGCATGGACATTCCAGGAAATAAAGAGATCATTACGAAAACAGTCTTGACCTTGGGATTATGTGAAGTTTTTTTAAAGTCAATCTGGCAACCACCTTGATCATTTTTTTTAAAAGGTAAGATTTTTTTTTAAAAAAAAATCTATCTAACTATTCCTTTCTCCCAAACTCGCTTTCATTTTTATGTAGGAAATCTGTGTAGCCAGACTGCAGGTGTGACAAGCATTCATTACAAAATTTTCACAGGGAGGAAAATTCTAGTATTTGCTCTCAAAGGATGTCACAAATCTTTTATATCCCTGCCACAGAGAAAGGACAGGAAATTTTTTGTTAGAAAACCAAGGAAGGTCAAACAAATATAACAAAGCAAATATGAGGTCAATGAAGTCACTTTAAAAAGCAGGCTGGACAGGTAAACAAGTGGACATAAAGACAAAGGGATTGACTTGGAAAATCTATGAAAAGTATAGAAGACTAAACGTCTGTGGAGATTCTTAGTCTTCCAGGTCATGGTTGTCCCAAAGGTGCTTTTTCAAAAGGCAATGTCTTCCTTGGAAGACATTTCACTTCTCATCCAAGAAGCTTCTTCAGTTCTGACAGTCAGACTTCAGTCCAAACTGTAGAAGCTTCTTGGCTGAGAAGCGAAATGTCTTCAAGGAAAGACAAAGTCCAGTTACCTTTTGAAAAAGTTGGGCTTATAAGATAAGATTAACAGAGTTGGAAGGGACCCCGTTGGTCATCTAGTCCCGCTCAAGCAGGAGACCCTACACCTTTCTGACAAATGGCAGTCCAATCTCTTCTTGAAAGTCTCAAGTGATGAAGCTCCCACAACTTCTGAAGGCAGCTTCTGTTCCATTGGTTGATTGTTCTCACTGTCAGAAAATGTCTCCTTATTTCCAGGTTGAATCTCTCCTTGATCCATTTCCATCCATTATTCCTTGTCTGGCCTTCAGGTGCTTTGGAGAATAACTTGACCCCTCCTCTCTGTGGTAGCCCCTCAAATATTGGAACACTGCTATCATGTCTCCCCTGGTCCTTCTCTTCACTAGACTATCCATGCCCAGTTCTTGCAACTGCTCTTCGTATGTTTTAGTCTCCAGTCCCCTAATCATCTTGGTTTCTCTTCTCTGCACTTTTTCTAGAGTCTCAATATCTTTTTTATAATGTGGTGACCAAAACTGAATTCAATACTCCAGGTGCAGTCTAACTAAGGCTTTATAAAGTAGTATTAGTACCTCACTTTATCTAGATTGTATCTCTCTGTTAATGCAATTTAGGATTGCATTGGCTTTTTTGGCTGCCGCTGCACACTACTGGCTCATATTTAGCTGGTTTCCACTAGGGCGCCAAGATTCCTCTCACCGTCACTGCTCTTAAGCCTGGTTTCACCCAGTTTATATGTATACTTTTGGTTTTTTTTTACCTAAGTGTAGGACTTTACTTTTCTCTACATTGAATTTCATTTTGTTTGATAGGGCCCAGCGCTCAAGTCTGTCAAGATCCATCTGGATATTGAGCCTATCTTCTAGGGTGTTAGCTATTCCTGCCAGCTTAGTGTCATCTGCAAATTTGGTAAGTTCCCCTTCTATTCCCTCATCTAAGTCATTTATGAAGATATTGAAGAGTACTGGGCCTAAGACGGAGCCTTGTAGTACCCCACTGCTTACTTCTCTCCATGTGGACTTAGACCCATTGAGGACTACTCGTTGAGTACAGTTTGTCAGCCAGTTGTGTATCCATCTGGTGGTGAGGTTGTCTATCCCACTTTTCTCTAGCTTACGAAGAAGTAGGTTATGGTTTACTTTGTCAAATGCCTTGCTGCAGTCTAGGTATATTATGTCCACAGTATTTCGCTGGCCTACTAATTTAGTCACGGTGTTGAAGAATGAAATGAGATTGTTTGGCATGATCTGTCTTTAACAAACCCATGCTGACTGCTAGTTATTACTTTACTCATTTCTAGGTGTTGACAGATCTGTTTTTTTTTTATCTTTTCCAGCATCTTCCCGGGTATTGATGTTGGGCTGATTGGTCTGTAGTTTCCTGGGTCGGTTATAGGCTATAGAAGACTAAGATGGCATTAATATGGTCTTCAAACTACAGAAGTAATTCTAAATGTAAAGGGCTCTTTAACTCCTTCAATTATTCTATTGGGAATGGATTTTTCCAAACGGAAGAGCAGAATATCAATTTCCAAAATAAAAAAATAGTATTGTTTTTCGGCTTGCTGCTGAGGGGGCCATATATAGCTTCTCCCCTCTTCTATTATAAGTTAGTCTGATATTTTGGCACCCACCTACCATGGACCAATCTTTGCAGCCAGCACACATTCAAATGTATTTGTTCTTGTTTCTGTTAATTACTCCTGGAGCTGCCAATACTCAGGTTATTTTTCTTGCCAGCTTTCTTTTTCCATACCTCATTTTGAAGGCAGAAACAGAGCGAGTTCTACAAACAAAAGGCAACATGAAAAAGTTAACTTCTGTAGCCTCAAAGACCCAGACTCTTCCAGCTGGCTTTCCTACATAAACAGGCATACCTCCCTGCCATTACTTTTATTTGAGAAGCTAGAGGCAAAAGAGAAGACCAACCCCCCCCCAACCCCAACCCTCCTCAGAAATTGGAAATCTCAAATTGATGGTGTCTGTCTTCTGTCTCCATGGCTTGCTTGACAAATAAACCTGGACACCAGGACATGTGAGTTAGTTGCATTCAAATTGGATGGAAAATAATCAAGGAGAGAACCAACCTAGAACTAAGGAGGACATTCCTGACAGTGAGAACAATTAATCAGCGGAATGACTTGCTTCCAGAAGTTGTGGGTGTTCCAACACTGGAGATTTTTAAGAAGAGATTGGAGAGCCATTTGTATGGAATGGTATAAGGCAGGGGCGGGTTCCTAATTTTTTTTACTACCACTCTGTGGGCGTGGCTAATTTTGTGGGTGTGGCTTGCCAGCCATGTGACCGGGTGGGCATGGCTTCTCGGACTGCTGAAGGGAGGGAAACTGAGATAGGTCCTGCCGCCCATTCCCCCTCCCCTCAGCAGCTTGAGAAGCCTCAAACTTACGAAAATGCCTAGGATCATCACTGCGCGTTCATGGCTTCTCGGACTGCTGAAGGGAGGGGAATGGAGATAGCTCCTGCCGCCCGTTCTTTCAGCATCTCACGAGCTCCCTCAGCCATCCTCCCCTGCTTGGACTCACTGCGGGGTAGGAAGGCAGCGCAGTACAGTGCCGGAAGCTCAGCTTCTGGACATGCGCAGAAGAAAATTAAATTTTTTTAAAATAAAAATGGCGGTGCCCAGGCACCGGCAAGCGACCGCACCGGTACTGTGACGTCACCAGCGGGCCGCTACCGGTGCTATAGAGTGGACCGCACCAGTAGGAACCCACCACTGGTATAAGGCCGTGATGGCGAACCTATGGCACGCGTGCCACAAGTGGCACGTGGAGCCATATTGGTGGGCACGCGAGCTCAGCTGTTGTACGCCGCCCTGAGTCCTTCGGGAGTTGGGCGGCATATAAGAATACCAAATAAATAAATAAATAAATAAATAAATAAATTTTCAGGCCTTCTGGGCCCACTGGCTGGGAGGCAGGGATTGCTTTACTTTCCCCTGATGCTTTTGCTTTGCCTTCCCTGGGGGCATTGAAATAAAGGGAGGCCCTGGGGTCTTATGATTCTTTCTACACCCTATAGCAATAGCATAGGCTTATATACAGCCCCATAGTGCTTTAGCAATAGCAATAGCACTTAGACTTATATACCGCTTCACAGTGCTTTACAGCCCTCTCTAAACGGTTTACAGAGTCAGCATATTGCCCCCAACAATCTGGGTCCTCATTTTACCCACCTCAGAAGGATGGAAGGCTGAGTCAACCTTGAGCCTGGTGAGATTTGAACAGCTGAACTGCTGAACTAGCAGTAGCCTGCAGTGCTGCATTTAACCACTGCGCCACCTCGGCTCTTATTTTACTGAACTCTCTGGGCAGTTTACTATGAAGAAGCATTAATTGTGTATTTCCCCCAGCAATCTGGGTCTTCATTTTTACCAACCTAAGTTTTTAACAACCTAAGTGCCAGAGCCCATTGTAACAACATTGCCAAAAAGGCACTAAGAGTTGTTAATCTAATCTTGCGTAGCTTCTTCTCTGGCAATATTACACTGCTAACCAGAGCATTCAAAACATTTGCCAGACCAATCCTGTTATCTTGTAAACGTTTTGACAAATAAAATAAATAAATAAATATAAATAAATAAAACCTCGTAAAGATGGAAGGCTGAATCAACCTTGATTCAGACCCGTGGTGGTTCAGTGGTTAGAATGCAGTACTACAGGCTACTTCTGCTGACTGCTGGCTGCCTGCAATTTGGTAGTTCGAGTCTCACCGGCTCAAGGTTGACTCAGTCTTCCATCCTTCTGAGGTCAGTAAACTGAGGACCCAGACTGTTGGGGGCAATATGCTGACTCTGTAAACTGCTTAGAAAGGTCTGTAAAGCACTGTAAAGCGGTATATAGGTCTAAGTGCTATTGTTATTGAGACCCATCAGGATTGAACTCTAGGCTGTTCACCTGCAATATATTTAATTAGGAGCCATGGTGGCGCAGTAGTTAGAAAGCAGTATTGCAGGCTAATTCACTGCTCACTCCAGGAGTTCGATTCTCACCAGCTCAAGGTTGACTCAGCCTTCCATCCTTCTGAGGTCAGTAAAATGAGGACCCAGATTGTTGGGGGCAATATTTTGACTTTGTAAACCAGTTAAAGAAGGCTGTAAAGCACTGTGAAGCGGTATATAAGTTTAAGTGCTATTGCTATTGCTAACTACTACACCAAAAGGGCTCCTTGTTGAAGACAGGAATCAAGTGATCCCTGAAACATATGAGCCTTTATGCCATCTTCATAGTATCACTGATATTGTAGTATCATACCATTATAATAGCCTTAAAAATGAACAAACCACAGTTTTGTCTCCAAGGAAATAAACCATCAATCGTCCACCCTCAATGTCTTTCTGGGGCCTGCAAAAAATAAAAATAAAAAATAAAAATAAATGGATGGATATATTTTCTTTCTCAAAGTCATAAGGCAGTGAAAAAAACCCCATGTTAAATACTAAGGTTTTACTTCTGAAGGGCCTCCCCATCCGATTGCTGGATCCTGCTTCTCGTATATTATTCTTGATAGATTGGAGGGAAGGAATGGAAAGGTTAACCTGTGATTAGAAGAAGTATAATAAACTCACGTATCCGTTGCCCATTTCTTCCTGTTTGAAAAATGACCCCATTTGTCACTGAGGATCCAGTGCTCTGCGTGACACACCCCTTTGACCTTGCGGTCGATAAATAATGCATCCTGACCAGGAAAACCGAACAAGACTTCACTTATGTACTTACAGACTCAGGAGACAGTGAAGGATGGTTTTCTATGGACAGGCGCCTGCCTGGTGGTTCTTCTAACTTAGAAGATGAATGGGCCAAGCAAGCTCTGATCTGACCTCAGAATAAGTTATTTCAAGTTCAAGCTCTTCTGTATCAAATCCATTGTCCAAGATGGACATTCATGGTGCATCTGCTTGGGAGCGCGCTCTGCTGGACATGGAGCAGTTATAGCTGGAGAAACTCAAATTAATGTGAGGGTTTTTTTTGCTCCCTGGTTATCTCGTTGTAATGCTAATTGAGATTAGTCTTGCTATACATTTATTTATTTCGTTTGTATCCACAAATAACTCAAGGCAGTGAACATATCCAACATGCCTTCCTCCTCCTGTTTTGCCCACAACAACAACCCTGTGAGATGGATTGGGGGGAGGGAGGGAGAGGGAGAGGGAGAGGGAGAGGGAGAGGGAGAGGGAGAGGGAGAGGGAGAGAGAGAGAGAGAGAGAGAGAGAGAGAGAGAGAGAGAGAGAGAGAGAGAGAGAGAGAGAGAGAGAGAGAGAGAGAGACCCAAAGTAACTCAGCTGGCTTTTATGCCTGAGGGATTAGAACTCACAGTCTCCTGGTGATTGGCCCAAAGTCACTGAGCTGGCTTTCATGCCTGAGGAGGGATTAGAACTCATAGTCTCCTGGTGATTGGCTCAAAGTCACTGAGCTGGCTTTCATGCCTGAGGAGGGACTAGAACTCACAGTCTCCTGGTGATTGGCCCAAAGTCACTTAGCTGGCTTCCATGCCTAACAAGGGACTAGAACTCACAGTCTCCTGGTGATTGGCCCAAAGTCACTCAACTGGCTTTCATGCCTGAGAAAGGACTAGAACTCACAGTCTCCTGGTGATTGGCCCAAAGTCACTGAGCTGGCTTTCATGCCTGAGGAGGGACTAGAACTCACAGTCTCCTGGTGATTGTCACCCATTTGGCTTCCACGCCTAAGATGAGACTAGAACTCATAGATTCCCGCTTTCTGGACCAGCGCCGTTAGCCACAAGACCAAACCCCTTTGGATGTTCTGAATTGCCCCAAACTTTGGACTGGTTTTTGATTCCAGATTTGCTGTGTTGTTATTTATTTATTTATTTATTTATTTATTTATTTATTTATTTGGCAGTTTTTCTATGCCGCCCTACTCCCTCAGGACGGCGTACAACATTTTATTAAAAACTCCAAACAAATCATTAAAAGAGAACTTAAAAACAGTATATATATATACTGTTTATACACACACACACACACACACACACACACACCATACATACATAGGGGAGACATCAGATATAGAATTGTCTCAAACTCACCCCACCTGCAGGAAGAGCCATGTCTTAATGGCTTTTTGGAAGGCCAGCAAGGTGGGGATAATTCGGATCTCTGGGGGAAGTTGGTTCCAGAGAGCAGGGGCCCCTACAGAGAAGGCCCTCCCCCTTGGCCCCGCCAGCCGGCGCTGTTTGGCTGACGGGACCTGGAGGAGACCCACTCTGTGGGACCTGACCGGTCGGAGGGAGGAATGCAGCAGAATGCGGTCCCGGAGATAGCCTGGTCCTAAGCCATGTAGAGCTTTAAAGATGATGATCAGCACCTTGAATTGTACCCGGAGACCAATGGGCAGCCAATGCAGTTGGCGGAGTATGGGTGTTATGTGGGTGTACCTTGAAACACCCACCACAGCATGCGCAGCTGCATTTGTTGTTGTTGTTTTTCCTTCAGAGCAGCGCGAAGGTTCCTCATGCCAATTTCTCCTCAAGCTACATTTCACTGCCTGTCAACATTTTATCCCCCGTTTCACTGAAGCTGTCATTCACATGAGGGAGCAAAGACTTGAGAAATATTTCTGCCTTCAGAGCTCTGTGACTGGATCATATGGACTGAATCAAGAGCTCATCAGTACCTGAGCGGATTTTAAACATTTTTGAATGTGTCTGCATTTGTTCTACACTTGACGGTACCTCTATGCCCCTTTACATCATGGATTACATCATCAGTCTTCCCCCCACCCACCTCCACCCCTCCGGGACTCTTGAGAAATCATAAACACGTGTTCCACAAAAAAGGGGGATATGTGTTCTTTTCTGGATGGCTTCATAAATCCCCTGCTCTCTGTAGAATAGCATTTTTATGTGCTTTTATGATATTTCTCTTTGGGCAGAATGCAGCCATACCCTATCATATCATTCTGAAAATAAAATACTGGAGCAGCAAGGATTGGCTTGAGCATTTCAGCAGATTTTTGGAAATAAACACAGGTTGTTCTTGATTTACGGCCATTCGTTTAGTGACTGTTACAAAGTTACAACGGCACTGGGAAAAAAGGGGGCTTACTGTATGACCGCTTTTCACACTTAATGACCGTTACAGCATTCCCCATGGTCATGTGATCAAAATTTTGGACCCTTGGCGGAGGGCTTGCATTTATGATGGTTGCAGTGTCTTGGGGGTCACACGATCTCCTTTTGTGACCTTTTGACAAGGTTTACATCAGTCAGAATAATGCAAAATACAACAAGGCCTGGCAAAAACTTTCCAATTTTTCCCCAATTTCTTTTCCAATTCTGAGAAACCGCAAGATTTAAACATTGGCCGCATTATCTCTTCTTCAAGAGTAGAGAAGTAGAGAGGGAAATAGTCATCAGATCAGGGGTGGGTTCCTCCCGGTTTGGACCAGATCACCCGAACCGGTATCATCCTGTGGATGACGTCACTGTCGGTGCCAGTCTGTGTGCGCCGCCATCTTTTTTTAAAATTTTGTGCAAATTTTCCCCCCTTTCCGCGGCTTGAAAAAGGGCCCTCCCGCCCGCCTGCGGGTGAATTCTGACCTTTATTTCTTCGCCCGAAGCACAGCTGATGAGCTCCTCAGCTGTGTTTTGGGCTAATTCCTGCTTCTGAGCATGCGCAGAAGCCAAATCGCACGGGTGGATGTGCGCACGCACGCGCGAGCGGAGCGATCGTGCGTGCACGAAACATCACAATGCAAACTGGTGGCGAAGGTAAGTGGAACCCACCCCTGCATCAGGTGAACATACCGAAGCCATTTGATGTAGTGGTTAAGGTGCTGGCCTAGAAACCAGGAGGCTGTGAGTTCTAGTCCCACCTTAGGCATGAAAAACTGGCCGGGTGACCTTGGGCCAGTCACCCTCTCTCAGCCCAACTCACCTCACAGGATTGTTGTTGTTGGGAAAATAGGACGAGTATGAGGTACTTTTGTCACCTTGAGTTGTAAGGTAGTCCTCGACTTACAACAGTTTCTTCAGTGACCCTTCGAAGTTACAACGACACTGAAAAAAGTGACTTATGACCATTTTTCACACTTATGACCGCTGCAGCATCACCATGATCACGTGATTTACATTCAGAGGCTTGACAAAGGGTTCACATTTATGACTTTTTCAAGGCCATGTGATCCCCTTTTGCAAATTTCACTTAAGATTCGCTTAACAACCGTGCTACTAATTTAACAGCTGCAGTGAGTCCCTTAACAGACATGGCAAGAAAAGTCGCTCAAATGAGGCAAAACTCACTTTTAACAATTTTTTTCACTCAGCCACATAAATTTGGAGCTCCATGGCGGTGGAAAAACAAGGATGACCTGTGTATGAAAATAAGCGGGATAAAGATATATTAAAAATATATTAAATCTCTCTCTCTCTCTCTCTCTCTCTCTCTCTCTCTCTCTCTCTCTCTCTCTCTCTCTCTCTCTCTCTCTCTCTCTCTCTCTCTCTCTCTCTCTCTCTCTCTCTCTCTCTCTGTCTCACTTCAAGTAATTTGATTGCTTAAGCCTCATAGGCGCATTTCAATTCCCACCCTGTTTTTCTAGAGTCCGCCAAATTAACATGTAACAAAATTGGAACAATTATTTCCACCACCCCTACTCCATTGTACTTGTAACCGTGTACTGGATTTTGGCCTCCAATGAGATGCACCAATATGCAACACCCCAACGATTATCCCTTGTCTGGTTGAAAAACTCCCCGCTGGTATCTTAATCTTCTTTCAAACGTCTGATCGAACCTTCTCGGCCTCCCCTTGTCTGCCCTATTTGCATTGGAAGCAGACTGATAATGCTTTCCAGATGACTCCTGTTCCACGGCTCCTTTTTTAGAAGGCAATCTATATATTTTTTTTTAAAAAAAAAAGAACAAGAAAGAAACCCTCACCCACTTCCCGCTTTCAATCGCTTTACCTCTGCCTTTGCAATCGACAACCTGTTTGCTTACTTTTTACAACACTTGCGAGCACAAAGCTCATTTGAACGGTGATATGTAAATCTCTTTCTATCTGGGGACGCTCGCTGAAAATATATATATATCAGGAACGCTCTCTGTGGCACGGAGATCAGCAGGAGAAAACATTGCGCCTGGAACAAAGACAAAGGCTCGGGATTCTGAATGAAAGATTTCCCATGGCTGATTTTAAAACTAGGGTGTTGAAGGGGAAGAAAATAAAATCTTCATTTCCCCCCACCCCCAATTCTCATTCAGAAATGGAATTAGCTTTGGAAATCTCGTTCAGGAAAGACTACAATTTTAGGAAAATGCCTACATCTGAAAGATTGAATTTGTGAAGGAACTCATTCAGGGGTGATATTCAAATTTTTCCCCTACCAGTTCTGTGGGCGTGGCTTGGTGGGTGTGGCTATGTGGGGGGTCATGTGACTGGGTGGGCGTGGCCAACTCAATGTCACTCGCGGCAAGGTGGGGCGGCACCACTCCACCAAGCCACGCCCACAGAACTGACAGAAAAGTTTGGCCAAGTCTTCTAGCGTTCAACCTGGCTGCTTCTCGCCTCCTTCTCATGTTTGCTCTGTGTGTATGAGCACAAGAAGGAGGAGAGAGGGAGTGAGTGGGAGGGGCAGGACGGGATGGGGTGGGGCCTGTCAGTGGTGCGATTTATTGGTTCTCCGAACTGCGCATAACCGCTGCCACCGGTTCTATAGAACCTGTCCGGACCTGCTGAATTTCACCCCTGATACTCATTTCATGGATCTTTTCCTTCTTGAGAAGTACAGATAAGTCCTCGACTCACAACAGTACATTTAGTGACTGTTCAAAGTTACAATGGCACTGAAAAAAGTAACTTATGACCAAATGTCTATGGAGATGCTCAGTCATCCAGGTCATGGTTGTCCCAAAGGTGCTTTTTCAAGAGGCAACTGGGCTTTCAAGAAAGTCCAGTTGCCTTTGAAAAAGCACCTTTGGGACAGATGACCGTTTTTCACACTTGCAACCATTGCAGCATCCCCGTGGTCACGTGATCAGAATTAAACCGCTTGGCAATGACTCGTATTTATGACCGTTGCAGTCTCCCATGATCATGGGTTTATCATTTGTGACCTTCTAACAAGTAAAGTCAATGGGGAAGCCAGATTCACTTAACATCCGGATCACTAATTTAACAACGTTAGTGATTCACTTAACAATGGTGGCAAGAAAGTTTGTAAAATGGGACAAAACTCACTTACACAGATGTTTCATTTAGCCATAGAAGTTTGGGGCTCAATTGTGATTGTAAGTCGTAAGTATGTCTACAGGGGAGTCTCAGAAAGAGATGCAAGGGGTGCTGTCCCAATCCACAGCCAGAAAGAAAGAAAACCCAAAATCTTGAGTTTAGAATAGGGATGGAGAATCTATGACATGCCTGTCAGACAGGTGACACACCATACCCTATGACAATCATTAAGTGTTGTACCTTATGATTCTTGATGAATGTATCTTGTCTTTTTATGTACACTGAGAACATATGCACCAAAGACAAATTCCTTGTGTGTCCAATCCAGGGGCAGGTTCCAAATTTTTTTTACTATCACTCTGTGGACATGGCTTATTTTGTGGGTGTGGCTTTCCAGCCATATGACCAGGTGGGCGTGGGCCTCGGGAGCTTGGCAGCAGCCAGAGAAGCAGGGGGCATTGCCCACCCGCAACGCAGACCCCCGCAGTGGGAGCAGCAAGACCGCGGCAGCAGTTCTTCTAGGAGGCTCCGTCCGGCCTGAATGCTTCTCCTATTCGATGATCCTAGGCTCCTGCCGCCTGTTCCCCCTCCCCTCAGCAGCTCGAGAAGCCTTGAACGTGCGAAAATGCCTGGGATCATCACCGCGTGTTCGTGGCTTCTCGGACTGCTGAAGGGAGGGGAATGGAGATACTCCTGGCGCCCGTTCTTTCAGCATCACACATGCTCCCTCAGCCATCCTCCCCTGCTTGGACTCACTGTGGGGTAGGAAGGCAGCACATGCGCAGTGCCGGAAGCTCAGCTTCTGGGCATGAGCAGAAGAATTTTTTTTAAAAAAAATGGCGGCGCCCAGGCACCGGCAACTGACCGCACCGGTACTGTGACATCACTAGCGGGCCGCTACTGGTGCTATAGAGTGGACCGCACCGGTAGGAACCCACCACTGGTCCAATCACACTTGGCCAATAAAGAATTCTATTCTATTCCATTCCATTCCATTCTATTTTATTTGGTGAAAATATCTTTATTCCCTTGAAGATGAAATTACCACAGATTACCAATCTTCTTCACCTCTATATAGAGCAAACTGCTATTCTAACTGCTCTTCATTATATTGCAAAGATTGGGATTGGGGAAGAGCATGCATACAAAATTTGTATTTTAGTTTGCTGTTATTCAAAACTTTTAAAAGTAAGCCTTGAGCTTCAGAAATGAGAGTTGCAAGGCAAAAATAACATACGTATTATCCACCTACCTCTTGATATATACAGCTGTGCTTGAAACTTGACAGAGCTGAGATGTGCAAAAAAAAAAACACCTTGTGAGAGTTTCATTCCAAACACCCCTGTCATATTAATGCCGCTTCTTCAAATAGCATTGCTAATTTATCCGCCTTCTAAAGTAATTAGCATATATCACTCTCTCTTTTTTTTTGCTGACTTCTAGCTAGAAGTGAGATGTAGGTCAATGTGAGGCGTTTTTCATCACATTCAAATAAATGGCAGCTGCTTTTGGGTTATTCTAGTGTAATCCTTTTAGGATTAAGCTGTAGGCTAGACTGAGAAATTTAAAACAAGGTCTTGGAAGAAGAGTGAATGACTTCTCTATTGATGCCAAGGAAACCGCAGGGATGTATCCATGAAGTCATCGGAGGTTGATGTTCTCCAGATAGGTAGCAAGACCCAGCCAATGTTGGGCGATCTTGAAGACAACCTAGTTAGGATTATCATCAAGAAATCACTGGAGTTCCCTAGACATTGAAGTTAGTGGAAAAAATATATATATATATCCTGGAACACAACAATGGCATACCATTTCTGTGTTGTTGTCAAGCAAAATACAGGGACGTGTCTATGAAGTCATCCAGAACCAAGCTCAGTGCAAAGGAGACCTAATCTCATTCAGAGGAATGTTACTTTATCCCAGCCTGATTTTTGTGCTTTTCTTCTGGGGCCGAAATGCTGAATGGATTAACTGCACATTGCAAAGCTGTTTACATTTCACAGTCTCCATCCACAGACACTTCAAAGAAAATGGGGAAGTGGTAACAAACGAACATACCAGTGGTGGGTTGCTCCCGGCTCTGCAAACTGGTAGCAGTGGTAGGAGGCTCCGCCAACCCGCCCGGGATGCTTCTGCACAAGCGCGCACACGAACCGGTAGCAACGGGTTTTAGAACCCACTACTGGAACATACCCATGCAACTTGTAACCTACCATCTGTATAAAGACTCCCCAGGAAAAGTCTTATTTTGGGGCAAAGTAAGTGGTTCTCTCAGGCTGCAAACACAGGTGGTGACAGCAGTAGATTCTAGCAGTGGAATGGCATATTTCCCATAAACCTACTAAGGGACCCTACTGAGAGAGCCCAGGAACAAAGAAAGACATGGAATTCCCTTTATTGCTCCTCAACTATAGACAAAAATCTTGCCAAACTAAAGCTACTATTTGCATCACTATAGATGTACTCTGGAAATTGCTAGGGAGGAACCTTCTTAACTCCCTTTCTCCCGACCAAACTATCTAAGTTTCGCTTTGCCCTCTGGAACGCAGCCCCTTCCTTCTGGGAATCCAGGCTACATTCCACAACACTCATTCCTCAAATGGGAGGAAGATCGATCGATAGATGATAGATAGATAGATAGATAGATAGATAGATAGATAGATAGATAGATAGATAGATAGATAGATAGATAGATAGATGCTGTATTTTCCAGACTATAAGACGCACCGGTGTATAAGACGCACCAAGATTTTGAAGAGATAAATAAGAAAAAATAATTTTCCCTCCCCCAGCCCTTAGGAGCACTCTGCAGACCTCCCAAACCCTCTGCACACCCGTTTTCACATGGGGCAGGGCTTCGGGAGGCCAAAAATGGCTGTATTCAGTGTATAAGATGCACTAACATTTCCACCCTCTTTTAGGGGAGAAAAAGTGTGTCTTATACTCCGAAAAATACAGTAGGTAGGTAGGTAGATGATAGATAGATTGATAGGTAGGTAGGTAGGTAGGTAGGTAGATGATAGATAGATAGATAGATAGATAGATAGATAGATAGATAGATAGATAGATAGATAGATAGATAGATAGATAGATAGATAATGATGAGAGAGAGAGAGAGAGAGAGAGAGAGAGAGAGAGACAGAGACAGAGACAGAGACAGAGACAGAGACAGAGACAGACAGAGACAGAGACAGAGACAGAGACAGAGACAGAGACAGAGACAGACAGACAGACAGACAGACAGACAGACAGACAGACAGACAGACAGACTCCAGGAATGTGTTCCATTTTTAAAAAATCTAACTTGCTCTTTCTGTGCAGTTTCCTACTTTCCCCAAATACATACTGATTGACTTTTAGCCTTCCTTAATTCTCAGATTCTTTGTTTTACCTGTAGTATAGTCTCTGTTAGTCTTGTCACACCAGTTTGGAAGTGACCTTAGCTGTCTTTCAGTCCAACTCCTTGTCTATTTTCCCATCCAGGCTGTCCAACTTTTTGTTTGAAAACTTCCAGCATCCAGGAGTCTAGCCATTTGAAGTCCCGGTCTGCAATTCTTCAGCTTTGAAACCCATTCTGCGCAGGACCGTCTTAATAGCATTATGGGCCCCCGAGCAAAGCAGTGTACTGGGGCCCCTACATCAACTACTCACAGGAATAAAAACGTAAATGGTTGATAAAATGAAACATACATTTGCATGTTAGTATTAATTTTAAAAATTACAGTAAAATGTAATAAATATGTTGCTGTATTTGTTTGATACAAGGTTCATTGAAGGGTTAAACATACACAGATTAGTATGGGACCCCTATGCTCGTGGGGCCCACGGGCAAGTGCCCATCAGGTCCATGCGTTAAGACAGCCCTGACTCTGCGCTGGTTTGAGTTTCGTTGACAGATAGTTTGGAGTCTGCTGTGCTGTCATTTCCTCAGCCCTGCAATATCTTCCTGGACAGAGATACAGAGGGAATATTTCAGAAGTGTATTGGGAGTATTTGAGGCTATCTGATTGACATTTTGAGGTTAATGCACTCTAAAGGGATCATCACTCTAGCTACTTTTCATTCCATTCTGCCCCAAAATGAACCAGCTGCGGTCACTTTGACATTTCTCCGTGGCAGCCCATGCTTGAATCTTTTGACTGGATCTATTTAATTTGAAGGGGATCTTGTTGCTTTTAAATCTCAATATGGAATCTTTCCATCCTTGACCGCCCAGGTTTCAAATTCAAGTAATAGCAATAGCACTTTTCTTATATACCGCTTCATAGTGCTTTACAGCCCTCTCTAAGCGGTTTACAGAGTTCAGCATATTGCCCCCAACAATCTGGGTCCTCATTTTACCGACCTCGGAAGGATGGAAGGCTGAGTCAACCTTGAGCCTAGTGAGATTTGAACAGCTGAACTGTTGAACTAGCAGTCAGCCTGCAATGGCTGCATTTAACCACTGCACCACTTCAGCTCTTAAGTAGGATTGTGGCTACTATTCACAGGCACTAACCACCCCCATCCCCCATTCCGTCTTAGACAGCAACTTGCTTTGAACCTACAAAGTGTTTGATCTCTCCTGTGTCTTTATATCCGGAAGTAGAAAGATAATCACACTCGGTTGTCAATCCCAAGCCAGTACAGAAAAGTACAATCTGCATTTATTTATTCCCTACATCTTAGATGCCACTCCAGTTGAAAGAAGCTCTGAGCTACAATGAGATTAAAGCAGTAACTCATAAGAACAAAAAACAAATTATGGAAAGTAAGCCGCAATAATAAAAAATAATAATCCTTCTTGACAAAGAGATAAGACACATTCTAGAAGATGGGAGACACCAATACCTCAAAGCACATTTGCTCTCAAGGCTTCATGAAGTGGTCAAAATGGGTTTGTTTTCTTATATTGTGCCATGATATATTTTTTTTTACCAATGTACAGATCTGAATAGTATAGAACAGAACAGAACAGAACACAATAGAATAGAATGCAGAAAAATACAAGATAGGATAGGATAGGATAGGATAGGATAGGATAGGATAGGATAGGATAGGATAGGATAGGATAGGATAGGGTAGGGTAGGGTAGGGTAGGGTAGGGTAGGGTAGGGTAGGGTAGAAAAAATAGAGAATAGAGAATAGAGAATAGAGAATAGAGAATAGAGAATAGAGTGGAGTGGAGTGGAGTGGAGTGGAGTGGAGTGGAGTGGAGTGGAGTGGAGTGGAGTGGAGTGGAGGAGGAGAGGAGAAGAGAAGAGAAGAGAAGAGAAGAGAAGAGAAGAGAAGAGAAGAGAAGAGAAGAGAAGAGAAGAGAAGAGAAGAGAAGAGAAGAGAAGAGAAGAGAAGAGAAGAGAAGGAAGGGACCTTGGAGGTCTTCTAGTCCAACCCCCTGCTTAGGCAGGAAACCCCACACTACTTCAGACAAATGGTTGTCAAATCTCTTCTTAAAAACGTCCAGTGTTGAAGCACTCACAACTTATGGAGGCAAGCTGTTCCACTGATTAATTGTTCTCACCGTCAGGAAATTTCTCCTTAGTTCTAAGTTGCTTCTCTCCTTGATTAGTTTCCATCCATCGCTTCTTGTTCTACCCTCAGATGCTTTGGAGAATAGTTTGACTCCCTCTTCTTTGTGACAACCCCTGATGTCTCACTGCATTGCATAGTTTCTGTCTGGATGTTTTATCCATGAACAAGCTTCTGTCTCAGTGTATCCTTGGGTTTAAAGTTTACATGTATGTTGTGTTGACTGCAAAATCTTCCCTGAGCTTTTCAGATATTCCTGCAACATATGGAATGATAATGTTGTCCCTAAGTGGCCTCAATGGTTCTCAGAGAGTGTGCTAATGACCAGATGACTGTAAAGAAATGTAATCCTTCCATCACCCCCACCATCCAGTCAGAACAGAATGAAGCTTCTTGGATGAGAAGCAAAATGTCTTCTTCCTCATGGGAAAACCATTTCTTCCTCAGGTAAAAAACATAGTCCAGTTGCCTTCTGAAAAAAGCACCTTTGAGACAACACTTCCTGGATTTTCCCCAACCCCATCTTCCATTCCCAAACACTATTTTAAAGGAAGAAAGATAAAAATAAATAAATAAAGGGATGGAGAAGATGGAGACAAGCAAAGAAATGTATCCCATTGATTTCCCCCTCCTCTGAAAAGCAACCCCAAATTTCTTATTTATTTATTTATTTATTTATTTATTTATTTATTTATTTATTTATTTATTTATTTATTTATTTATTTATTCATTCATTCATTCATTCATTCATTCATTCATTCATTCATTCATTCATTCATTCATTCATTTAGTCAAGCGTGTATATGATTACAGACAAAGTATAAACATGATTGTGAATATATAAGAAGTACAAGCATAGTTATGAGTACATGATATTTTACGAATACATGGGGATGTTAGGACAGGGACGGTAGGCACGCTGGTGCGCCTATGCACGCCTCTTACAGACCTCTTAGGAATGGGGAGAGGTCAACTGTAGACAGTCTAAGGTTAAAGTTTTGGGGGTTTCAGGAAGAAACTACAGAGTCAGGTAATATATTCCAGGCATTGACCACGTTAAGTTTGTATCTATTGTCAGCTCGCGTATTGTTGCGGTTGAAGCTGAAGTAGTCGTTGACAGGTAGGACATTGTGGCGGATAATTTTGTGTGCTACACTTAGGTCAGATCGAAGGCGGCGTAGTTGTATGTATGTATGCCAGAGGTGGGTTCCTCCCGGTTCGCACCAGTTCTTTAGAACCGGTAGCAGGAATTTCCCCCTGCTCGCCAAACTGGGAGCAATGGCCAGCTGGCCACGCCCACGAACTGGCTCTCTCAGCAGCGCCATAGGCACCGCCATCTTGTTTTTCACTTCTGCACACGCGCAGAAGCTGTTTTAAGTTTTCGGCACTGCGCATGCGCGCGCGCGCCCATGCGGCGAGGGAGGAAGCAAACCGGCAGCAAGGTAAGTTAGAACCCACCCCTGATGTATGCCACTGGACCCCATCCTCTTCATTCCCAGGCACTGGTTGTGGGCAGCTTGATTGTCAGTCCGCATTCCATGTGTGCGAAGGGAGCCATTCTGCATTCTCCCCTCTGATGCCTTCTGCAGACGAGCAACCACAGGCTCCTTGTGTAAAATTGCACTCATTGTCAAAACAAAGTCTGTAGGTATAAAGTAGTCGACGGAACTGGTTCCTTTCAAAAATAATTACAATCAGGCGCCGCTCTTGAAGCAGTTGTAACATTCGCGTTCTCCCATAAATGTATCATCACATTCCTTTTCCAGGTCAACGATGCCCTAAAGTAAGAAAGAAAAAAAATCTTTGGATGCTAATCTGGTACACGGAAAGTGATTAAGCAGAACCAAATCCGAATTTCTTGCAGCGGGACTGAAAGGACATGTGTTTAGAATTAGGACGCTTGTGTTCTTAATACGCGTTCTTTGGGAAATAATTACTTACTTACTACTTACACCCCCCCCCCAAATAATGGGGGAAGCAGATCCTTCAGAGTGAATTCTCCTCTCCCACAATATGAGCAATCCAGAGGCGATTTGGAGCTGGTGGCTTCTTTTCTCCTACCGAGGATCGGAATATGCCTCTAGAGGTCACACTGATTAGTTTTGGATTGTGTTGCTTGCAGCATCGCCCTCACACCACTGTCTCATTCCCAGCGCTACAGCGGTTGCAGACTTCTGATTTCGGTAATAGGGCTTTGCCTTTCTTATAGATTGTTTTAATTTCTCTATTTCGGTTTTCTGCAGTGTTGGGAAATTATTGCGGTATTGGGCCGACACTGCAGAGTGTGAAGAGCATTACAGGATCATCTCTTAATACCACCCTCATCCAAAAGGAAAAAAAAATATGGGTGTTGTTTTCAAAAGTTTACTAATTCTATGCGAGCACTTTTCCCCTTCAGACACAGTATATTTAAACTGTTAGATGCTGAAATATTTCTTTCCTTACATTAAAAAAAAGAAAGAAAAAGAAATCATCGTTTCTCCCTCTCCCACACAGAGATATTATTCATTCAGTGACTGGAAAGAAAAAGTTTTTCTTCATCTCTTTTATTTTATTTTATTAACCGCTTTTATTATTTTGATAAATAATTCAAGGCAGCCTTCCTCCTCCTTATATTCCCCACAATAAACCTAGTAAAGTGAGTTGAACAGAGAGAGTGACTGGCCTAAAATCACCCAGTTGGTTTTCATGCCTAAGGCGGGACTAGAACTCATGGACTCCTGATTTCTAGTCTACACCTTCTGAAAATTTTTCCATATGATGTTGACGTAACCTTATCTCAAAGGGGCTTTTCTGATAATGAAGAGAACCAGCAGATGTTATCCCAAGTTCTAGATTCTGCCTTACCAAATCGGAAGGAAGGGAGGGAGGGAGGGAGGGAGGGAGGGAGGCGAGGGGAGGAGAGGGAAGGGGAGGGAAGGAGGAGGAGGAGGAGAAGGAGGAGAGGGAGGAACAGAGGAAGAAGGAAGACAGGATGCTAATACAGCTGATTAGAACTTGGAAAAGATACCATCAGGCAATCTCAACTGAAGGAGGAAGGAAGGAAGGAAGGAAGGAAGGAAGGAAGGAAGGAAGGAAGGAAGGAAGGAAGGAAGAAAGAAAGAAAGAAAGAAAGAAAGAAAGAAAGAAAGAAAGAAAGAAAGAAAGAAAGAAAGAAAGAAAGAAAGAAAGAAAGAAAGAAACTTAGGAGCCACCTAACTAAAGAAAGCTCATTGGGGCAAGCTATGCTCAGATGGGGGTCAGATGCTGCTGGTATGGGGACTATAGTTGTGGTCCAGGTTCCATAAGATGGCTAGAATAACTTCGATGAGTGAAGGCCACCACCTGTTCTTGTGCTAGAACTCCAAAATGCCAAGACCATTTCCTTGGAAAGCAACCCAGTCTCTTTCTTGCTGATCCCTTGGCTACTATTTGCCTTGGTAAATCAGATCATGCATGCATCCAACATGGACTGAATTTATGACTATGAGATAAAATTGATGGATTTACCGTGTCAGAAGCCAGATAAGCACAGCTGTTCCTAAGCCAGACACCTCTACAGATAGATAGACCGACCTCTTCCCAAGCAACTGTTAGATGGAACAGCATTTTAGGAACATGGTGCGTTATCTTGTGCTGATTCAGATTATGAAGCCTACTATTGTGGACTTTGACTAGTAATAGCATTTTAGATAGATATGATCTTTCATATCAGTTCCGACAGGACACCAGAAACAGAATTTGAGACCGTCTGTGAAAACCATGCATTTTCCTGAACTATAAACTGTTTATAACTGTCTTTAAAAAATGATTCCTTCCGAAATTGCTAGCGAAAGGGAACGGAAATTAAATGCACACGTCTTTCCAAATATCAAGCTGGCAACACTGCCGAACATATATTAAACTGTGCAGTTCCTTCAGAACCCTGATTTACACATCTGCTACTTTTCTTAAACTGTAGGATACCTTTGGATGGTATCAGAAGAGTAAAGAGAAACTTAATCTGGAGAAACCTGCTCTTTCCCTGCCATGTTATCTTTGTCATACTGTATTCAATTAAAAAAAAATCAATAAATTTGTTCAAAGGCCCATATTAAAAAGATGCAAATAAGTATCCTTGTCCCAGCGCAGGGGCTTTTACAAACTCTTTGCAGCCTAAATATAATTTAGGAGATCACATGTGTTCGGAGTTATCTTGCTTCTGATCTCACAAATGAATAGAATAGAATTTTTTATTGACCAAGTGTGATTGGACACACAAGGAATTTGTCTTGGTGCATATGCTCTCAGTGTACATAAAAGAAAAGATACGTTCGTCAAGAATCATAAGGTACAACACTTAATGATAGTCATAGGGTACAAAGAAGCAATCAAATCATATTAGGAATCAGTCAATATAAATTGTAAGGATGTATATAATCTATATACCATATTTTTTGGAGTATAAGACGCACCTTTTTCCTCCCTAAAAGAGGCTGAAAATTTGGGTGCGTCTTATACTCCGAATGTAGCTTTTCCGAAGCTTTTTTCCCCAGCCCTAAGGAGGTGCTAATGATCTTCCCGGCTTCCTACTCCGTCTTTGCAGGCTTGTTTTCATTCCTACTCCCTCTGAAAAAGGTCTTTTCAGCCCTAAAGAGGTGCTAACGAACTTACTGGCTTGCAGCATATTTTAATTCATACTCCCCTGGAGTAGTTTTTTTAACCAGCCCTAAGTCTTTGCAGGCTTGTTTTCATTCCTACTCCCTCTGAAAAAGTTTTTTTTCAGCCCTAACCAGGGGATAAAATAATGTGCTGAAGCTGAACAGACTAAGGATGCTAGACAGATGAATACCTGGTAGGTAGATTTTTTTGTCTATTTTCCTCCCCCAAAACTAAGGTGCGTCTTATACTCTGAAAAATACCGTAAATGGGAAGATATAATCATCTACTTAATTGGAAAGGGAGGAGAGAGAGAGAGAGAGAGAGAGAGAGAGAGAGAGAGAGAGAGAGAGAGAGAGAGAGAGAGAGAGAGAGAGAGAGAGAGAGAGAGCACCTACCTAGCCTGACAAGAATTCTTTATTAGCCCTAGAAAACTTGTAATTAACCAAAACACAAATGAATATATTTACCACCAGGAGTCCGTTAAGCAACAAACAACAACAGAATTGATTCTGCCATTGTGCTCAACCCAGCTAATGAGATGTCTTATTTTCTGTCTTGCCTGGAGACGTGGTAAGAGAATCATCCAGTTAATGGAAATTCCATGTGGTCCAACTCAAACATTAATTCTTTTTATACTGTATTTAAAAAAAAAGCTCCTTTCTCTAGTTTGCTTTTACTCAGCTATATATAACCAGGTCCACCTACTTCCCTCTGCTTCTTAGAATTGCCTCTGTCCCTAAGAATTCCAGGGAGAAAATTAAGAATGCAACATAAAAGTCCTTCCTCGCCTTATGGTAGTAGGAAAAAATAGCTAGGAGTCTTCGTACAGCATTCCCTTCACCCGGCAACTGGTTTCTAGGCCTGCAAATGCTACTTTCCTCAATAAACAATGGCTGTTAAGAAGACATTTGTCAAGATGCTGTGGTCTAAACCTCGCCAATTAGCACATGAAAGTATACTCCCACCAAATTAAAAGATTAAAAATAAACTAAAGCAATTACCCAGAATGCTGTGTTTCTAAACAACTGGATTTGCACCGCCTGGTTCCTAGCTGCAATGGGAATGGCTCAATTAATCAAAATAGGCCTTGAAAGGAGAAGATCCTGCAGGCAGACTAGACTTGGACTAGGCTAAGAAAAGTCCCCCCATCTCAGGAACCTTAAAACTTGGGCCAGGAACTAGGTTGCTAGGGAAAAGCAGGCACAGTTCAAATGCAACAACTCTTTTGTAGACTCTGCTTGCAATCTGGTACTGTTGTAAACAAGGTGTCGGGAAAAACAAGGATTATTTTGAAGTTATCCCAAAGGTGTGGGAGTTCCCCCCCCCCTTGGCTTCACTTCGTAGACCAGGGGTCTGCAACCTTAAACACTCAAAGAGCCATTTGGACCCATTTCCCACAGAAAAGAAAACACCGGGAGCCACAAAACCTGGGTGGGCGTGGCCAACTCAATGTCACTCACTCCCACCCAGTCACATGACCCCCCCTAGCCACGCCTACCCAGCCAGTCATTAGGGCAGACAACTGGTTGTTAAAAAACACTGGGAGCCACAAAACCCTTTGACACCCCCTCCCTCCCCCCCTCTCTCTCCCTCCCTCTCTCCCCTCTCTCTCTGTATCTCTGTGTATCTCTCTCACTCTCCCCCCTCTCTGTATCTGTGTGTGTGTGTGTGTGTGTGTGTGTGTGTGTGTGTGTGTGTGTGTGTGTGTGTATCTCCCTCTCATCCCCCGCCATTGTCTTTACCTTCTCAGGCTAGGCAAGGAGTGACTGGGAGGGGAGGGCAAGGGGCAGGGCCGGTCAGTTATGGGATCACTCGACAGGGAGCCACAGCAGAGGGCCCAAAGAGCCGCATGCGGCTCCGGAGCCACAGGTTGCAGACCCCTGTCCTAGACCATGGATGGAATTTTGGAATGTTTGCCTTCTCATGGATTCTTCCTTTTTCTCAATCCCAGCCAAGGAGTTTTGTGTGTCCAAGAGTTGCATGTGTAGCTTTCTCTGGATGATGTTGAGCTCTCATTGCTTACTTCCACATGGTGGGATGAACTCCTGGGAAACCGTTCCCAGACTGCTCCTGGAAGGAGTCTATGACAATTCGCCACAGCCACTTCGTCACGGTCAACTCGCCACGTCCAGCTTGCCACGGACAACTTGCTGCAGAGTACTCGTTCAGGACAACTCGCTGCAGGGAAAGGGTTACACTAACGTCAAAGATATGGTAGAAAGAAATCTTCCTTGCCATGGAGCATGGGGGCTCGAGTGGTTAGGACATTGCGTTGGAGGTTGGAAACCAGGGGTGGGTTCCAACTTACCATGCTGCCGCTTCGCTCCCTCCCACACCGCATAGGCACGCCTCGTGGGCACGCACGTGCATGCGCAATAATGAAAAATCCGGGGGAAAAAAACCAAAGTTGAAAAAAAGATGCCGACCGCATGCACAGTGCCAGAACTCGGCTTCTGCGCATGCTCAGAAGGAATTTTTTAAAAAAAAAATTCAAAAAAATTCAAAAAAAATTCAAAAAAAGATGGCAGCACCTACGGACTGGCACTGACCGATCCGGTTCAGTGACATCATCGTGACATCACCAGCGGGTCACTACCAGTTTGGGCGAACCGGTCCAAACCGGGAGGAACCCACCCCTGTTGCAAACCTGTGTTGGAGACCCAAGTGCTGCTGTTGGGTGGGGTTGAGCTCCCATCCTTCACTCCAGGTCCTACCAAAGACATGAAAGGAACCCCCAACTGGGCATCCCCCGGGCAACGATGATGTCACCGTCTATTCCTTTCAACCTGGAAGTGCCTCGGTGCTTCTTACTCAAGTGCTATGCTATTATCCTTCCCTATCTCTTGATTCCTGGACTATCTTAGATAATTTTGACTCCAGCACTTTGATAGGACAGATTTCCTGGCTTCCTACATTGATTAGATGACCCCTTCTCCGAGTTCAAGATTGAAAGATGAGACCTTGATTCCCTGAGTATATTGAATATCCTCTGGGGAAAGATGATCTTCCTTGCCTAAACCTTGACTCTTGGATTATCTTAGACAATGTTGACCCCTCTCAAGACTTTGATAGGACTGGCTTCCTGGGACAGAAGCCACCTTCTGCATCTGGGCATGTCACTCCTACAAAGATCATTCCCAGAGCGATGGAATGAAATCGACGGAACAAGGATATGTGGACAGGGAGAATTTTTAGTTTTATGGCGTAGTAAGAGTGTGTGTGTGTGTGTGTGTCCTTAAGCAAGCAAGGCCTCTTTGAACTTGCATTCAAATTTTGTGCATTTCCATTTCCAAATTGTAGTAAACCTTGCAACTGATTTTTGGCAACCATGACACGGTCAAGAGACTTCTAGTGCTCTCTAGTGTACTACTGAAAGAGGCCCTGGGAATAAATGTAGCCTTGCTTATTTATTTATTTTTATCTTAAATTGATGTCAGCCACCTTGCGAGACAAGCCGTCTCTGAAAAGCAGGATAAAAATATGGAATAAACAATGAAATAAATAAAGCACTCAATGGAGTCCCGTATATCAAACTTTTTTAGAAGTCTGCTCTTCGATCTTAATCCAAGGTAGTAAAAAAAATCGCTGACAGATTCTTTATTGCAACTGTCCTTCCTTCTTGGCTGGGGCATTCTCGTACTGAACCATCTAACCAAAATGAAATATAGTCCGGAGTGCATCAAGTTCACGAGTCGGTTTTTGTTGTGTTCCCTGATGTAAAAGCCTATCTTTTTTTAAATAGAACCAGTCCAGCCAAAACACAGATTTTTAGTTCAGCTGAAAAATATATGTTATCTTCCTAATATGGAAAATCCATTGAAATCTCTGAGCTCGCGAAGAATCCCTCGCGAAGAAGCTGATGGAGCCAGATCGCAAACCACTTGATAGAGATGATTAAGAAATCTTACATGTCTTAAATTCCAGGATGAACTGAGCTCATCTCAAAGATTAAGATGCCAATCAGAATGCAATTTTCCTCTTGCTTTGCCGTTCCCCAATGTTCTGATGCCATTTTCAGCTGTTTTGATCTATTAAACAGTGTATCCCTACAGGGAAAAAAAATATTTCTTAAATCGTATATTGACATGTAAACATTTGGTGCGTATTAAAAAAAGATTAAAAAAAGAAACACAAATGGAAAAAGAAAAAAGTAACTTAGAACAGAAATATGGAATATGGATTTTTTTTTTACTTAACAGAATAACAGATTTGGAAGGGACCTTGGAGGTCTTCTAGTCCAACCCCCTGCTCAAGCAGGAAACCCTATATCATTTCAGACAAATGGCAGTCCAATCTCTTCTTGAAAGCTTCCAGTGATGAAGCTCCCACAACTTCTGAAGGCAAGCTGTTCCATGGGTGGATTGTTCTCACTGTCACAAAATTTTTCCTTATTTCTAGGTTGAATCATTGCAGACAAGTGGCTGTCAATTCTTTTTTTAAAAGACTCCCATGTTGGAGCATTCACAACTTCTGGAGGCAAGTCGTTACACTGATTAATTGTTCTCAATGTCAGGAAATTTCTCCTTAGTTCTAGGTTGCTTCTCTCCTTGATTAGTTTCCATCCATTGTTTTTTGTCCTGCCCTCAGGTGCTTTGGAAAATAAGTTGACCCCCCTCTTCTTTGTGGCAGCCCCTCAAATACTGGAATACTGCTCCCATGTCACCCCTAGTCTTTCTCTTCATTATAGTAGACATTCCCAGTTCCTGCAACTGTTCTTCATATGTTTTAGCTTCTAGTCCCCTAATTATATTTGTTACTCTTCTCTGTACTTTTTCTAGCATCTCAGTATCTTTTTTTGTATAGTGGTGACCAAAACTGGATGCAGTATTCCAAGTGTGGTCTCACTAGTGCAGTGTAAAGCAGCACTAACCCTGCTTCATGTGATTTTGATACTATCCCTCTATTAATGTAGTCTAGGACTGCATTGGCTTTCTTGGCAGCTGCAGCCCACTGCTGGTTCATATTTAAGTGGTTGTCCACTAGATTCCTGTCACAGTTACTGGTGTTGAGAAAGGTACCACCTATTCTATACCTGTGCATTTGGTTGCTGTTTTTCCCCTCAGTGTAACCCACTGAATTGCATTTTGTTGGATAGGGCCGAATATTTAAGTCTGTCAAGATCCTTTTAGATCTTGAGCATAATCTTCTTAAGTGCTGGTTATTCCCCCCCAGTGTGGTGTCATCTGCAAATTTGATGAGTTCCCCTTCTTATCCCCTCCTCCAAATCATTTCTAAAGATGCTGAAGAGTACTTGGCCCAAGACAGAACCTTGGGATACGCTATTGCCTGCTTTCCTCCATCTAGATGTAGGTCTCTTATTAAGGACTACATGTTGAATGTGATTGGTCACTAAGTTACAAATCCAAGTGGTGAAGTGCTTTTCCAGTGAGACCGGTCTATCAGGGCAACCTGGTTTACCCAAATATGGGACAGACCATACTGCTTCCAATTTGTGTTAAATTTAAATCCATCTGGCTAACCAACATTTTCCTGTCTTAGCAAGTAGCATGTTGTGGTCTATTTTGTCAAATGCCTTAGAAATATGGAATTGGAAGACTCAAAAATTGGGCCCAGCAATGGATCCTGTATACTTAAGGCTTCAGCGTGCATGGTTTAAACAAAGGTAACATGCAAAATTTAATGCAGATTTTTCCCACAGGCTTTTTAAATGTGCAGAGTGTCCTTAGTGGAATGGATTGGAAATCAGATTCATAAATTATTTAGTCATAAATAAATTGAACATTTTTCCCCCTCCAAAAGAGAGCTACGCATACAGGCAGCGTTAACATGACAATATAAGAACTGTAAAATCTAACTCAGCAGTTTGTTTCTAAGAAGAGCCATTTTATATGCTCCTGGACTTACAAATGCGAGGGAAATGTAAGTTATAATCTTATATAATCCAACAGAAGAGAATAATTGTAACTCAGAGAATATTTGTAGCTATTTGAACTGTGAAGTCCTTGGTGCTCTCTGAGCGTGGTTGTTTGTTTGCAGACATTTCATTACCCAACTAGGTAACATGATCAGTGATTACTGAACATCTGCAGGAAAAGGACAAAGATGATTGGGGAGGGCTGAAGGCTAAAACATATGAAGAACGTTTGCAGGAATTGGGTATGTCTAGTCTAGTGAAAAGAAGAACTAGGGTTGACATGATAGCAACATTCCAATATTTGAGGGGCTGCCAGAAAGAAGCAGGAGTCAATCTATTTTCCAAAGCACCAGAAGGCAAGACAAGAAGCAATGGATGGAAACTGAACAAAGAGAGAAGTAACCTAGAACTTAATGTAAGCTAAGGAGAAAGTTCCTGATAGTAAGAACAATCAACCAGTGGAACAACTTGATTCAGAAGTTGTGGGTGCTCCAACTATGGAGGCTTTTAAGAAGGGACTGGACAATCATTTGTTGAACAAGGTATAAGTCTTCTGTTTGAGCAGGGGGTTGGAGTAGAATGTGAAGGATGTGTGTTTGTGTTTTATTTTTATAGTTATAATGTACACGATGGCATTTAATTTCGTTGTACGAGGTGCAATGACAATAAACTAAACTAAACTAGAACTAAACAAAGAACTAAACCTTCGGCACGACCTAAGCATAGCTCATAAAATTATCTGCTACAACATCCTTCCTGTCAACGACTACTTCAGCTTCAACCACAACAATACACAAGCACACAACAGATACAAACTCAAAGTGAATCGCTCCAAACTTGACTGTAGAAAATACGACTTTAGCAACAGAGTGGTAAATGCCTGGAACTCACTACCTGACTCTTTGGTTTTGTCACCAAACCCCCAAAACTTTACCCTCAGACTGTGCACTGTTGACCTCACCCGATTCCTAAGAGGTCAGTAAGGGGCGTGCATAAGTGCACCAGCGTGCCTACCGTCCCTGTCCTAATGTTCCCTCTTATCAGTACTCAGCTTATGTATATAAACAATGTTATATCTATGTATATTACCAACACGTACTTGACAAAAATAAATAAATAAAAATAAAATAAATAGAAGGCTTTCAAAGGTCCTTTCCAACGCTTATTCTGTATATTGCTTTGCTCAGCCCAAACATGAATCAACGCTGAGTTATTAAGGCAAAAAAAGACGAACCAGACAAAGCCAGACAAAGGAGTGAAGAGAGAAGCACCCGACTAGACAGAGGTGAGATGGTCTGAAACATCTATCCATGGAAAGGAGCATGAGGAAAGCCGGGTCCGTGGGCAGTTCGGTTGATCACCCTGTTCCAAATCCAGATTTTTCAATACATCACCGTACCAGAATTCTTTACAGTCTTAATTTATATTTGGGCCATAAATGAAACCCATACCCCTTATCTCCTGTGACTGAAAGCTGAAAATGGAAGGAGGGTAAAGAGCCAACAAGGTTCTGAACTTCTGAGTAATGTTATAATGGGAAGCCCCTCAAGGGATCCTGTTGGAATCTTCCTCTTTGCACTCGTTTTAAAACAGATGACTTTGAGACCATTCCCCGTCTCTAAAGATGCTCCCTCCCTCTCTGGATGGTGCTAAATCAAGCTGCCAAGGGTGACCTCCCTGGGGCTAAAGAAACAGAGTTTAAGCATTCATTTGTTTTCTTCAGGTACAAACGGAATATGCCAAAGGGCAAGGATTTTTAATTGCTTAGAGACCCTTTGGATTTACCAGAGCGGGTCATCAGTCACGGCTTTGCTTTTCGGATTCCACTAACATTTTCCATGTGGCTGACACACTATAACTTCCACAAAAAAAAAAAAAAAAACGAGCAAAAACAACAGGAACGGCTATTTCAGCCAAATCCATGGGAATTTCAAATCCAAATTCAAATCCATTGAATATGAGCCGAGGTGGTGCAGCGGTTAGAGTGGGGTACTGCAGGCCACTTTAGCTGACTATGATCTGCAGGTCAGCGGTTCAAATCTCACCAGGCTCAAGGTTGACTCAGCCTTCCATCCTTCCGAGGTAGGTAAAATGAGGACCCAGATCGTTGGGGGCAATGTAACTATACATTGCTTACTGGTGTAAAGTGCTTGCACTGTGAGGCGGTATATAAATGTCACTAATAAATAAATAAATAAATAAATTTCAAAAAACTTTATGGAGCTGTCTATCTCCTCTAATGATCCTAGGACGCTCAAAACCAGTAAAAACAAGACTAACAACAAATGTGTGGAATAAATAGGAATTTATCTGCAAGGAATGGTTAGAAAATTTAGAATATGTCTCGTTCTCTCGAAAGCTCCATTTTTATTGTATTTTTTTCCACTCGTTTGGGTGGGTTTATATTTGGTGAGTTTCATGTTGTAATGATAGATAGGTTATATTTGTCCCTATATCTTAACTGTTTAGTCCTCGACTTAGGACCATAATTGAACCCAAAAAATATGTTGCTAAGTGAGACAGTTAACGTTTATGAACTTTCGTACCACAAGTGTTAATTGAATCCCTGCCGTTGTTAAATTAGTGAAAGAATGGTTAAGTAAATCTGGCTTCCCCATTGACTTTGCTTGTCAGAAGGTCACAAATGGGGATCACATGCAACTATCATAAATAGGAGCCATTTGCCAAATGTTTGAATTTTGATCACGTGACCAGGATGATTCTGCAACGGTCGTAAGCAAGGGTGGGCTGCTGGGGGTTCGCAGGGGTTCGGGAGAACCTCTAGCTAAGATTCTGTGCAGTTCGGAGAACCCCCAAATCCCACTCCTGGCTGGCCCCGCCCTGCCCACCCCACCCCTCCCAGGAGTCCCCACGGGCCCATTTTGGATGCAGGTAAGTGCAGGGCGAGTGCAGAGGCTCGGGGAGGGCAAAAAACGGGCCTACTGGAAGTTCGGGAAGGCTAGAAATGGGCACATTTCCAGCCTTCAGAGGGCCTCCAGAACCTGGGGAGGCCGTTTTTGTCCTCCCGGAGGCTCGAGGAAAGCCTCCAGGGCCCGGGAAGGGCAAAAATGCCCCCCTCCACTATGGTGCAGGAAGCTGACTAGGCCACACCCACTCTGGCCACGCCCACCCAGCAACCAGGCAGAGAAACCCTTGCTAAAAAATTTGAAGCCCACCCCTGGTCGTAAGTTTGAAAAAGTGCTGTTGTAACTTTGAACAGTCACTAAACGAATGCTTGTAAATCAAGGCCTACCTGTATTTCTACAACTATCCTGGTACGAAGGTAGGATGTGGTACCTCTAGGAAATCAGTAAAAATATAATAATGGTAGATTTCCTGAATGAATGGAATAATTCACCAGTAGAATCAATTACTCGCTGGATATCTTGAATCTCAACCTGGCTCCATCTGCCAAAAACTCCATCCAATTCTACAATTCTATTCAGCTCCAAAGGCTCTGAATGGCCGAAATCTGAAAGCCTTTTTTTCAATTTGCTCAGGAAGTGCAATCTGATTTCTTCTCCATTCAGGGTCCATGGGCCTTCTAAAAAAGCCATGTTTTAGGGCCTTTCAGAAAAGCAACAGGGTGGGGCCAACCATACCTCAGGGGGAACAATGTTTCATAAAGAGGGGGCCATCACCAAGAAGGCCCTTTTAGGTGGACCCAATGGGACCCGTAGCAGCAGTGGGTTGCTCCCGGTTCGGCCCGGCTCTGCGAATTGGTAGCGGCGGCAGCGGGAGATTCCGCCCACACACCCAGGACGCTTCTGCACATGTGCAGAAGCATTGCGCACGCGCGCGAACCGATAGCAACGGGTTTTAGAACCCACCATTGACCCGTAGCATACCTTGCCTTTCTGTCTCGGTGGGCTGGATAGAAGTTCAAGTAGGGATGCAAAACAAATTTCTCACATGATGCTTTTAGAGAGAAAAGAGTGGTGCGGTGGCCTAGTGTCACACAGTGATTTATGCATTGCCTGTTATATGTATATGCAGGGAGCTGCATCCCTATTCATTATAATGGTTTATTCCTGAGCACGTGATTAATATGTTCTTGTACGCATGTGTACATTCCTTTCTCCGTTCTATCCTTCTGTTCCAGGCTTCCATGAAGAGAAGTCACATATTTTGCTGTCAGGATGTAATTAATGAGATTTATTGTTTTTGTACTGAAATAAATATTTTTACTTAGACTTTAAACTGCGGTTTCATTTCTAATGTCAGAATTCCGGGAAAAGATCTAATTCGCCTTTAGTGAGAATTTATTCTCACTCCGTCACCTAGAGATGGAGCTCTCCCTTCACCTTCAGGAGGCTGTGAGTTCGATCCTAGGTAGAGGCAGATATTTCTCTCTCTCAGGGCACAATGAGAATATTTCTGCTGAACAAAGCTCCGCATTGGCGACAGGAAGGGCATCCGGCCATTAAAACACTCTGCTAGCTCCATTCAGTTGCTGAGTCTTCACCCCGCAAGGGATTATGGGGTCGTTAAATGATGATGATGCTTTTAGAGAAAAAAGACGACAAACTCCTAGAATCCTAAAATTAAAGGGGGTGTTAGTCTTTTTTCCCCTGCTCAGCGCCAGAATCCAAATTGAAACATTCCAGATGGATGACCATCTAGCCTCCACCTGAATTCATCCAATGAAAAGATCCAACCAGCTCCATGATAACTAGCTTTACTGTTGAAGTTATTTTATTATGGGGAAGAGTCACTCCCCCCTATCATTTCTACCAGATGGAATAGGCCTCTTGTTCTTCTAATGCTTTTCTAATGCTTTTCCAATGTTTTTCTCTAACACAGAGCCTTAAACAACACACAGATGGTCACTATTCGTGGTCCAGGACATACATTTGGGGGGAAAATACATGCAAAAAGCTAAACGATATCAGTGGTGGGTTCCTACCAGTGCGGTCCACTCTATAGCACTGGTAGCGGCCCGCTGGTGACGTCACAGTACCGGTGTGGTCGGTTACCGGTGCCTGGGTGCCGCCATTTTTTTTAAAAAATTTCTTCTGCGCATGCCCAGAAGCCGAGCTTCTGGCACTGCGCATGCGCTGCCTCCCTACCCCACAGTGAGTCCAAGCAGGGGAGGATGGTTGAGGGAGCGCGTGAGATGCTGAAAGAATGGGCAGCAGGAGCTATCTCCATTCCCCTCCCTTCAGCAGTCTGAGAAGCCACGAATGTGCTGTGATGATCCTAGGCATTTTTGCACGTTTGAGACTTCTCGAGCTGCTGAGGGGAGGGGGAATGGGCGGCAGGATCTATCTCAGTTCCCCTCCCTTCAGCAGTCCGAGAAGCCACGAACACGCGGTGATGATCCCAGGCATTTTCGCACGTTCGAGGCTTCTCGAGCTGCTGAGGGGAGGGGGAACGGGCGGCAGGAGCCTAGGATCATCGAATGGGGAGAAGCATTCAGGCCGGACGGAGCCTCCTAGAAGAACTGCTGCCACGGTCTTGCTGCTCCCGCTGCGGGGGGCTGCGTTGCGGGTGAGCAATGCCCCCCACCCCCGCTTCTCTGGCCGCTGCCAAGCTCCCGAGGCCCACGCCCACCAGGTCACATGACTGGCAAGACACACCCACAAAATAAGCCACGCCCACAGAGTGGTAGTAAAAAAATTAGGAACCCGCCCCTGAACTATATAGTTGGCAAAGGTATAATATTGTAATCTATTGTGGGGGATTGTTTGACTGGAAAAGTTACAGTGAACCGCTTTTTTTGCGTGTGTTTTGGAGTTGTGGTGTGTAATCAGCAGATAATTACCTATTTTGAGGTGGGGGTTTAATCATTTTTTTATTGTATTCAGAAGATTAAAATACAAACTCTAAAAGAAAAAAAATCAACAGAAACAAAACTAAACATTATTTTGAGGGGTATTTTTTACGTAGAAAAATGAACATTTACTTTTTTGAAAAATAAAATAAAATAAACTTGCATATAAACTGGTTTTCTTATAAAAATGACCTAAGTTGTATACAGAGGGCGTCAGGAAGAGAGAATTGTGTATCAAAACAAATGTAAGTTTTTGTGGTGTTGTGTTTTTTTTAAAATAGTCTTTATTAAATTTTTACAATAAGAAAAAAACACAAACAAAACACACAAACACAAACAAGTACAAATATTTACAAACAACAAGAAGAAATAATCCAATACTTTAACAGCGTTGTCAAAGTGTTTGTTTCGTATCTATATCTATATATACATTTTAAGGACATTCCATATCATAATTGTCGGTGAATATCATCCGTAATTTATTTACAGCTTATAAAGAAAGGTTATGAGCATTTATGGATATATCTCAATTCATCTTCATCCCTATAGCCACATTTTTAATTTTGGGTTTTGCTTAATCCAGTTGTATAAGTTATTCCATATTTCGTAAAAGTCCGTGTCGTCTTTTCCACGAATCTCCATTGTCAGTTTGCACATTTCTGCGCAATCGAGTATTTTTCTAAGCACCATCGAAGCAGTGAGCAGTGGTGGTGTTTTTTTTAAAATCCTAGGTAATCTGACATGGAAAGATTTCTTCAGATTAAGAGTTGGAAGGGACCTTGCAGGTCATCTAGTCCAACCCCCTGCCCAAGCAGGAGACCCTAACATCTGCCTCTACCTAGGATCGAACTCACAACCTTTTGATTGTGAGGCAAGAGCTCTACCTCTAGGCCACAGCAGATTGTCTGTGTCTAAAGTCTTCTGGGGAAGAAATAAATGGCAGCCTAGTTCATAAGATGACACTCGGCAGGAAATTAGCAATCTCTAGCACCGCAAGGCAACTGTGTTCATCGAAACCTTTCCCCTCTTTTCAGTAAATTGATGGCAGAGAGAACCATAAGGGACCAAAGACTCAATTCTGATCTGATTGTAATATTTATGACTGGATTCCTTGATCCCAGACTAGACTTTCCAAATGCCCTGAATTAATCAGAGACTTTTTGCAGGCTGGCAAGGCATAGGGGATTCTGGAAGAAAGAGTTAAGAGCTTGCCTGAGGCTGAATGCGAGGTGTGGGGGTGTGTGTTATAAAAATAATGCTCTATTTCTATTAAAGGTAGACTTAAACCAGATCCGTGTTTCTAAAAATCCCAATGACCACCTAAAGCAGTTGTGAAAGGTGACACTGCTGGCTGGTGTCTCCAGGACTGGTTCATTGTCTCTGCACAAGGGGGGGGTCTTTAAGTCAAAGGGTCATGACCCGTGGCCATAAGGTCTGGTCTGAAATGGCCCCTAGAGCATTATCCAGGAGAACCATTAAATTCGGACAGCAAAGAAGAGCTACTAATTTTCAATCACCTTCAACTCTGTTTTTCTTTCTGCTCTTCTTCTTTTACTCTGACCCACCTCCCCGTGGGTCTGTAGGTCTGTTTTTACTGCTGTGACTCTACGTCCAACTCCATGCTCAAGCAGGAGACCCTATACCAGTGATGGCGAACCTTTTTTCCCTCGGGTGCCAAAATAGTGCGCGCACGCGCTATCGCACGCTCGTGCGTGCCAACACTCATAATTCAAAGCCCCCCACTTGCCCCACCCCCCCGTGCATGCATGCATGATCCCCCTGCTCCCCCATTTCCTGACTTCCAGTGGGCCCAGTAGGCCCGTTTTTTGCCCTCCCCAGGCTCCAGAGGCTTTCTTGGAGCTTGGGGAGGGCAAAAATGCTCCCCCCGCCACCCAGGAGGCCCTCCGGAGGCCAAAATTGTCCTCCCAGAGCCTCCGCGCAAGCCAAAAATCAGCTGGCGTGCACACACATGTGCGCTGTAGCTGAGCTAGGGCAACGGCTCGCGTGCCGGCAGATATGGCTCCGCGTGCCACCAGTGGCACCCGTGCCATAGATTCGCCATCACTGCCCTATACCAATTCAGAAACATGGCTGTCTATTTTTCTTCTTCTTAAAAGCCTTCATTGGAGGTGATAGGTTTGTTCTTATAGAAGTGGCTTGTTTATATTATTATTATATAAAAGTAAAAAGATGAGGTTTGATGCTATTATCTTATTCTACTGCACCCAAAGGAGTCAGAAGTCAACAGTTTTTCTTCCTTTTTTCTGTTACCTTACACTTTTCTCTTCCTCCTTTTCTCCCTTATTTTTCCATCATTTTCTTTAGTATTTTTGTATTTTATAATGTATTTGGATAAAAAATTTAAAAATTTAAATAAAAAAGCCTCACAATTATTAGACTATGTCCAAACGGTTGGGTTGTTAATATGTAAACAAGCCACCAATCTATATTTGTATATATTTAAGTACTGCAACTTTAAATGTATTGCTGCATTCTGATTGGCTGTAGTGTTTCAAGATTGCCATAAGAGGGAGCTAGAGATCGTGGTTTCAGGTTCGTTCTCCCTGCTAATTCATTCGTGATTGACTTTGTGTCTGATGAGCTCTGTGTGAAACTCTGTTACTCGTTGATTGTATTGAAGTGTTTGTAAGCTGTAATATCTTTGTTTGATGTTTAAGACAAAGACAGGCTGGTAAGAAGATTATTGTACTTCTTGATATTGACTGACTGAATGTGTATGACCTGGACTGTTTAATTGGACTGTGCTATTTATCTAAAAGTAAACTATTTTACTTTTTACTTTAACGAATCTGTGACTGGATCATTACTCCTATCCACTGGTTGCCAAGCTGAAATACCCCGTTTCTATGTGCATGTCCTTGATAACTCAGGGGTCGCTCTGCACACTCCTTAACAACAATGATGGAGCACCCACAACCTCTGAAGGCAAGCCATTCGACTGGTTGATTGTCCTCACCATTAAGAAATACACTATGTAGTGTACCTTTTTCTCTTTAGGTTGCATCTCTCCTTGAATAGTTTCCAATTATTTCCTAACCAATTAGAGAATTGGTTAGTCGTTCCCTCAATGACTTAGGGAAGATGGAACTGCAGGCAACAGGAGTGGAGAAGGGCAGAGAGAAACATTTTGTGATGCATCCTGTTGTGCTTTGGGTTGTGGCTTGGTCCCGGAGCCAGTGAACCAGGCAACATGGTAAAAGTGTGAAAGAAATTGGCAGGCATTTCCAACAAATGAAAAATGGGAGACAAGAGAAAACAGGAACCTGAAAGAATTTTAAAATCCGCACAGATAGTAATGGTGAGAAAGCAATAGGAAGGGTTTTTTTTAAGTCCCTCAGGAAAAAATGTCTTGCAACAATAGCAGATTCAAAACAGATCAGGCCTAAAAAGGAAGCGATTTTTCCAGCTGTTCGAAGAGTCATGAGATTAGTAGCCAAGGAAAAAACAAATGGGTAATTCTAATAATGACCACATTTTCATAGAAGGAGAAAATGCAAGTGAAGGGAAAGGGACTCAGAGAGTTACAAGTGAAGAAAGTGTCTCGTCTGGAGATGGATGAAAGCAATAAGTGATAAGTTACACACACTGCGACAAATTTGAGAAGACAACTTAAAACACTAAAGAGAACATATGTGCCGATTGGACAACATGCGTTTTAGACAGGACGACGATCCCCATTGGAAAAATGTGAACTGAAAAATCATCACCTGGAAACAAACACAATCAGCAATGTCATTTTCAAACATTTAGATCCCTCGATTTAAAACTTTCAGTTCTCTTTAAATTGAGCAGCAGGGGGGGTTTTTTGGTGGGGTTTTTTTTTTGCATTTTTTAATGTGATGATGGAAGTACCACCTGCAAGATTTAATTTCGGATAAGAATATAATGAGCCTGTGCAATTAATCAAATGTAGAATATTTCCAAGGAAAAGCATTTGGTCTTAGGCCAAGAAAATAAAAAATGATTAGGGAGAAAAAGCAGCTAAGATCTAGGGAGGCAGAAAACAGACCCAATTCCTTGCTGTAACTTTCACCCTGACATCTGACAACGTCACATCAGCAGAATTCAAAGACGGAAAAGACCATAGAATGAGGGAAATAGAATAATAAATTCACCACTGGATTCTTAGATAAGCAGAACTTCAGAAAGTGATAGAAAAGTTGATTCGGGAGATATTGCACAGATATTCCAGGTATTGGAACAATTGTTTTACCCCTGTTAATGTCAAGAACTGGGGGAAAAAATCAGGAGATTTAGGCAGTTCAAATGAGTATAAAGATTTATTGCAGGCTACATGAATCTGGCTAACTAATGGTCAAGGGAAATGAGCGGGAGATAAGGAAGTCATTCAAGATGGGCTAGACTTAGATCTCTTGTGGGTGTGCAGGGATTCGTGACTTATGATGCATTTGACCCCTCCCTTAGGTTCAGCCTGGTCATCTCCTACAGTAAATCCGTCTTAGCAAAATATACCTAGACAAACCACAGGTCGGTTCCTCCCGGTTCACATCGGTTCTATAGAACTGGTAACAAACCACTGGTGACATCATGGTGATGTCACAGAGCCGGTTCTGTCGGTGCCGGTCCATGGACGCCGCCATCTTTTTCTAAACAAATTTGGGGAGGGGAATTTTTTTGCTGATTTTTTTTCTTCTGTGCATGTGCAGAAGCCAAGTTTCTGGCACTGCGCATGCACCGCCATCTTGTTTTTGGCTTTTGGGGGGGGGATTTTTTGGAAATTTTCGGCACTGCGCATGTGCTTGGAAAGCACGCATGCGCCCATGAGGCTCGGCCATGCAGCAAGGGAGGAAGCGAAGTACAAAAAGTACAAGTACAAGTCTGATAAATGTGTTAAGGAAATATATTACAGGCCACAATAAAAAATTGAGTTAGTTGTTTGACTGTGTGAATACTATGTCAGGCTGAGTCAACTCTGTAATATTTTGAAATGATTTTGTCTGTTATCTGTTTTAACCTGTAACCAAATTACATTTTAATTTTTAAAAGGGCCCTTTTAATATAAAGATAAATAAAAACCAGATGAAATTTATAACTTCAGACAAGACATATATCAAGACCTCAAGAGACTGATAAACTAGTGAAATAATGATTTAACTACAGTAGAGATGCAGAAGGATTATTTTTCAACATAGAGCAATATTTTAAGAAAGAAGTACTTTTTTTAAAAGAAGCATCTACAGAATCTAACAGAATAACAGATTTGGAAGGGACATTGGAGGTCTTCTAGTCCAACTCCCTGTTCAAGCAGGAAATCTTATATTATTTCAGACAAATGGTTGTCCAATCTCTTCTTAAAAACCTCCAGTGTTGGAGCACTGACAACTTCTAGAGGCAAGTTGTTCCACTGATTAATTGTTCTAACTGTCAGGAAATCTCTCCTTAGTTCTAGGTTGGTTCTCACTTTGATTAGTTTCCATCCATTGTTTCTTGTCCTGCCTTCTGGTGCTTTGGAGAATCTAGCTGAGAACTATTGAAAAATAAGGCCCTCCTGGGACAGGCATTTTATTACTCAAAGCATTGGAAAAGAGGGTATCTGACAAATAGGACTAATCCAGCTTTGGTAAAAGGATAAATTTCCACTCTTAGAATGAAAGCAGCATTCTAGTTCAGCAGGAAGGAGGCTGGATGGCAAATATCATTGTGTGTTGTGTTCTCCAAAAGAGAAACTGTTAGGAGGTTCAGAAGGGAAACGGCTGAGCATTTGTCCCATGATCTTGCCTGCATCTGCCACCTGAGGTAACTTTTGATTCTCACCAATACCAGGCCTACCACTGATCTCCTCAAAATGTTTTTCTAGAAGACGTTGCCTTCTAACACAGGGTTTTTTTTTCCTCACACACGTTTGTCCCTTAGATGTATTTATGTAGCTTTAATGAGCGTGTCGATCCCAGTGATAAAACAGTATTTATCTAAGGAACCTAAATACGATGTCTAAACAGGTTTAATTGCTTGAGCATAAGTTGATTTTGGGCTCAGCCTCATTGAGAATCCAAAGCTCCCATCAAAATATTCTTCTTAAACCTATCAGTTTTCCTATTCAGTGTTCCCTGTTGTGAACATTAAATTTCTGAAAGGAAAGGGAGACTAGAACAGACTAAACTTGACTTTGCCGCAAGCCAGCTGTGAAGATTGCAAATGGTGACCACATGACCCTGAGATACTGCAACCATCGTAAATAAATGCCAGTTGCCAAGGGCCTAAATTTTGATCACCTGACCATGGGGATGCTGCAACAGGTGTGTGTGTTGTATTGAGTGTGAGGACTATCTGTATTTGACTAGGTCAGAGGTGGGCAAACTATGGTTCTTTGAGGACCTGTGGACTTCAACTCCCAGAATTCCATGCATGCATGACTGGCTCAGGAATTCTGGGAGTTGAAGTCCACAGGTCCTCAAAGAGCCATAGTTTGCCCACCCCTTGACTAGGTAGAAGAACAGCTTTGATCTGGAGTAAATCTTGATTTCAAGTCCCACAGATGAAGTCAACTTCAAATCAATAGGACGCAAACTGTTTTGATTCCTAAAAGACAAAATCGCTACTCTGATTTTCCGCTGTAAGGATGTAAGAACAAATCTTGTACCACCTGAATTAAGTTCCTCTGCATCTTTCAAGTTAGCATACACTCCCATTTGAATCCTCAACAGAGGCCTTATTTGTATTCTGGTAAACTCTATTATTATTGAACTGCAACTCCTCCAAGGGTGGAACAGAAGAGGAGGTGACAGAGGAAATGAGTAGAAGCAGCCAACAAAACAATTTTGCTTTTAAGAAAATAATCAGTTTATGTGCAGACTGCCAAGCATATAGCTTTGGGAGAATGTTAATTCTCCCATCTCCAAGCTGTGACAAAAAAGAAAGCAATTACTTTCAGCTCCTGGCTCTAGGATCCATTCCTGCTTTTTCTGGGGTAGGTATTATTTCAGCTGATTTAAAGAATGAATGAATGAATGAATGAATGAAGGAATGAAGGAAGGAAGGAAGGAAGGAAGGAAGGAAGGAAGGAAGGAAGGAAGGAAGGAAGGAAGGAAGGAAGGAAGGAGCTTTTGAGTGCCTTCTTTGAAATCTAATTTCTTCCACTCCACTGTTTCACTTTCATCTGTGAAAGTTTCCCAGATCCTGTTTTTCTGAATGGAGAGAACTGAATAACTGAGTTGGTAGGAACCTTGGAGGTCTTCTAGTCCAACTCTCTGCTCAAGCAGGGAATTGAGTGAGTCCAGAGATATTTCAGAAGAGTCCTCCACTCCTCTGCTCGCAAGCCTTATGCCTCCAGGCTTGAAATTTTGGGCTTAAGACAATTTAGAACTACACCGCCTTCGATCTGACCAAAGCGTAGTACATAAAATTATCTGCTACAATATCCTACCTGTCAATGACTACTTCAGCTTCAACCACAGCAATACACAAGCACACAATAGATACAAACTCAAAGTAAACCGCTCCAAACTCGATTGCAGAAAATACGACTTCAGCAACAGAGTGGTCAATGCCTGGAATGCACTGCCTGACTCTGTGGTTTCTTCCCCAAACCCCCACAACTTTAACCTTAGACTGTCAACTGTTGACCTCACCCAGGGGTGGGTTCTACTTACCTTCCCCACCGGTTCGCATCGCGATGGAAGTGCACGCTTTGCGTGTCCCTACGTGCAACTTTGCTTCCGCGCATTAACTTAAAATCAACTAGAAACGCAGCTGATCAGCTGATCAGCTGGGCTTCGGAAGAAGGAATAAAGGTCAGTATAAACCCGGGGCGGGTGGGCGGGAGGGTCCTCTTTCAAGCTGCCAATCCAGTTCAGTGACATCACCAGCGCATTGCTACCAGTTCTGATGACCTGGTCCGAACCGGGAGGAACCCACCCCTGACCTCACCCCATTCCTAAGAGGTCTGTAAGGGGCGTGCATAAGTGCACCATCGTGCCTACCGTCCCTGTCCTAATGTCCCCATTTATTTGTATCCATTTCATGTATTCATAAACATGTTTATACTTATATTTGTTAACTTATACATAAAAAATAAAAAATAACACCTTAGGCAAATGGCTGTCCAGTCTCTTTTTAAAAGCCTCCAGTGTTGGAGCACCCACAACAGCTGAAGACAAGCTGTTCCACTGGTTGATTGTTCTCAATGTCAGGAAATTTCTCCTTAGTTCTAAGTTGCTTCTCTCCTTGATTAGTTTCCACCCATTGCTTCTTGTCCTGCCTTCAGGTGCTTTGGAGAATAGCTTGACTCCCTCTTCTTTGTGGGAACCCCTGAGATATTGGAACCCTGCTATCATGTCACCCCCTTGCATTAAAGTAAACATACCCAATTCCTGCAACTGTTTGTATATTTTAGCCTCCAGTCCCCTAATCAACTTTGTTGGTCTTCTCTGTACTCTTTCTAGAGTCTCAACATCCTTTTTATATCCGGCAACCAAAACTGCATGCAATATTCCAAGTGTGGTCTTGAGATTATTCTCCTCAAAAACCTTGAATTTGTTTATTAGAAAAGAGCTAATAGCATAGGGGCAAACCTTTCTTCTTTTGAATGCCAGAATACCTCGGTATTAGGCCAAATACAGATGTGTCCTCACCTCACTGTAATGGGTGTGGATAACTTGTGACCTTCAAGCTACATGTAGCAATGTATACTTTTTCTGCAGCCTCCAAGCCCTATCTGAGTGTACCACAATAAGCCAGAGATAGAGGTCAAAATAGATTGTGTGATGAAGGGGGGAAAACCCATAATAAAATGGTTGCAATTGTACTAGAATTTTAATCATATACTTGATATTTCATAAATCCCATCTGAACCTAGATCACACAATATTTGTCCCCCCTCTGCTTCTCTCTTTATCATCTCCCTATCTCTGTATTATGTTTATCAACTTAGTTTATCATCTCTATCTTCTGTCCTGTCTGTCTGTCTCCATCATCATCTATCATCTATCTCTCATCTATCTATCCTCTATTCTCTCTCTCTCTCTCATCTATCTATCTATCTATCTATCTATCTATCTATCTATCTATCTATCTATCTATCTATCTATCTATCCTCTATCCTCTCTCTCTCTCATCTATCTATCTATCTATCTATCTATCTATCTATCTATCTATCTATCTATCTATCTATCTATCTATCTATCTATCTATATCATCTATCTATCCTCTATCCTCTCTCTCTTTCATCTATCTATCTATCTATCTATCTATCTATCTATCTATCTATCTATCTATCTATCTATCTATCTATCTATCTATCTATCTATCCTCTATCCTCTCTCTCTCTCATCTATCTATCTATCTATCTATCTATCTATCTATCTATCTATCTATCTATCTATCTATCTATCTATCTATCCTCTATCCTCTCTCTCTCTCATCTATCTATCTATCTATCTATCTATCTATCTATCTATCTATCTATCTATCTATCTATCTATATCATCTATCTATCCTCTATTCTCTCTCTCTCTCTCATCTATCTATCTATCTATCTATCTATCTATCTATCTATCTATCTATCTATCTATCTATCTATCTATCTATCTATCTATCTATCTATCTATCTATATCATCTATCTATCCTCTATCCTCTCTCTCTTTCATCTATCTATCTATCTATCTATCTATCTATCTATCTATCTATCTATCTATCTATCTATCTATCTATCTATCTATCTATCTATCTATCTATCTATCTATCTAT
>JALIGW010000016.1:16460477-16480477 GCA_023053685.1 Diadophis punctatus similis
GCAAAATAGCTCGAAATAGATCTATAATAGTCTCCCTTTATTTTCATTTATCAGCAAAAAATGTTACACACACACACACACACACACACACACACACACACACACACACACACACACACACACACACACACACACACACACACACACACACACACACACACACACACATATATATATATATATATATATATATATATATATATATATATATATATATATATATATATATATATATATATATATATATAGCTGAGGTGGCACAGCAGTTACAGGGACTACTGCAGGTCACTTTAGCTGACTGTGATCCGCAGTCAGCGGTTCAAATCTCACCAGGCTCAAGGTTGACTCAGCCTTCCATCCTTCCGAGGTAGGTAAAATGAGGACCCAGATTGTTGGGGGCAATATAAATATACATTGCTTATTGGTGTAAACCGCTTAGAGAGTGATTGCACAATGAGATGGTATATAAATCTCACTAAATAAATAAATAAATAAATAAATAAATAAATAAATAAATAAATAAATAAATAAATAAATAAATAAATAAATAAATTTATATATATAAATTATATATTTATATATATAAAGTTATATATATATATATATATATATATAACACGACAGAAAAACATACATACATATATATATATATATATATATATATATATATATATATATATATATATATATATATATATATATATATATATATATATATATATATATATATATATATATATATATATATATATATATATATATATATAAATATATAAACAAGCCAGGATTATGCACCAAGGCTGGGGTTGGTTGGTTTTTTACATGATGGCACCATTTTCTAAATTAGGTTGTAGGAAGTTAGCACCCACCCCTGTTCCTGTGGCAAGGGTATGTATTATGATTGGTTGTCAGGCTCCCATGGGGCCATGCAGGGGTAACTTTGTAGGCTGTCTTGAGTCCAAGGCTTGGTTGAACCTTGCTGGGTGATGCAATCGTCCCAGGTGCCATGTGGTGAGATGGGTAGAGGGCTAATCCTATTATGTCCTGAGGGTGAAGGCCTTTTGTTTTGTAGATAGATTGGCACCAGTAGTTCTGGGGCTATAAACAAAGGTGGGGGCTGCTTTCCAAGAGTATGTTTCTCCTTTTCTCATTCAGGCAGGTATACTATTCTACCTTTTTAATATTTCGTAGAATATTTCATTCTTCTATGAGAAGCGTGGGTGCTAACTTTCTACAAGATATTTCGTTTAAAATCCATGGAGCAGATTGTCAAATTGGAAATCTGCTTTGTTAACAAAGGAAGCAAAACAGACTCTGTTTTTAGCGAGCTCCACAGTTTTTACAAAAAGAGGTGTTGTTGTTTTTAAAAGAGGGTCTATTTGAATACAATGCGAGATCTATATTAGGAAGGAAGAATTATTCTGGTTCTGCTATTAGTATTAATGGCTAAAGCCCAGGGGAAAAAAAAGGAAAATAAAAAGAATTGGCCATCAAATCAATCTTTAAAAATATCTGATGGTTACTACTGTTGTTTCTCAACACAATTGCTACATTGCACAAGAGACGTCAGTTGCAATTGCTGCTAGATGGGGAGGAAAAAGACTTATGATTACAGAGATATTGTTGTTACTAGTAAAAAGACAAGGGATCTTGACAGTTCTTGCACAAAGGCCGAAACTTTTTCAGGATGAAATAAATGACTTGGACCTTTGTGCAATCTTTCTTTCTTTTTCTTTAAAAAAAAAATGAAAACAGAACAATGTGAAGAAACTAGCCAAGATAACAGGCTGACAAATGGGCATTTTTCCCCCTGCCTCTCCCAGTAGCGAAGTCAGCATCCTCAAGAGACAGAGAAGAATAAAGGACAGGCAAAATGGAAGGGAAATGCTTACAATAAAATTAAAAAGAGAGCCTTCCCCCCCTCCTCTCTCGCTGTGTGTGTGTGTGTGTGTGTGTGTGTGTGTGTGTGTGTGTGTGTGTGTGTTTTACAGCCACCTCTCTACCCAACTGCAAAATGTCTTTGGGAGGTAATTGTTCCCCAGGGAATCAGGGAATCGAGGAATGAGCATTTGGCCTTTTGAAATATTTTGTAGCTCAGCAGGTTTTAACCAACTCCGAATAGTGTTTCTCAACCTTGGCTACTTTAAGATTAAGCATTGCTGGCTGGGGAATTCTGGAAACTGAGTCCCCAAGGAGTAGGGCGGCCTATAAGAATTGCAAAATAAAATAATAAATAAACTGAAGTCCAGACATCTTAAAAGTTGCCAAGGTTGGGTAACACTGAACTAGAATATAGGTTCCAGCCAGGGGTGGGTCCTAACTTACCTTGCTGCCGGTTCGCTTCCTCCCGCGCCGCATGGCCACGCCGCGTGGGCGCAAGCGCACAGTGCCGAAAAATAATTTCTTTTTAAAAAGCCAAAAACAAGATGGCGAAGCATGTGCAGTGCCAAAAACTCGACTTCTGTGCATGCTCAGAAGAAAGAAAAAATAAATAAAAATTCCCCCCAAAAAATTTCAAAACAAATTCAAAACAAATTAAAAAAAAAAGATGGCGGCACCCATGGATCAGCACCGACCAAACCAGTTCCATGACATCATTGTGATGTCACCAGCAGGTGGCTACCAGTTCGGGCGAACCAGTCCGAACCGGGAAGAACCCACCTCTGGCTCCAGGACATCCCTATTATTAAAACAGGGATTCAGCTTGAGAATGCATGTCTGCATAGTAATTTCCTTTTAATTCTCTTTCTTTCTTTCTTTCTTTCTTTCTTTCTTTCTTTCTTTCTTTCTTTCTTTCTTTCTTTCTTTCTTTCTTTCTTTCTTTCTTTCTTTCTTCCTTCCTTCCTTCCTTCCTTCCTTCCTTCCTTCCTTCCTTCCTTCCTTCCTTTCTTCTTTCTCTTTCTCTTTCTCTTTCTCTTTCTCTTTCTCTTTCTCTTTCTCTTTCTCTTTCTCTTTCTTTCTTTCTTTCTTTCTTTTTCTTTCTTTCTCTTTCTCTTTCATACCTATCTAAGGCAGGAATAAAACTCACACTCTCCTCATGATTGGCCCAAAGTCATCCATCCAACTTCCAGGCCTAATGCAGGATTAGAACTCACAATCTCCAGATTTCTAGCCTGGTGCCTCCTAGACCAAATGGGCTCTCAGGAATCAAATATCCGATCTTCCAGTCCAAACCCAACAATAATCTTATGAAGGAGTTTGGGTTGTCTTAGTATATTATTAGCATATACGTAATAATGTCTGCTTTCAACTCAGCCCAGGCTGTTTGGAAACCTTTTTGAATAAAGATGATCAAGGATTTATTAGCCAACCCCTGAAAAACATCTCAGCTGTTGTTTTTTCCAAAAGGAGAAGTAAGACCTCCGTAAACCATCTTGGACAGATAGTCCTTGACTTACAACCACAATTGGGGCCTGGAACTTCCATTGCTAAGATCATTAAGTAAGTTGTTCCCGATTTTGACATTTGACAATTCATGCAGTTGTTACACGAATCTGGTTCTAAGGATTCTAAGTAATGCATCAACCAAAAGTAGACCTCGGAGCCAGATAGATTCCTCAAGGAACATGTTTATTGGATACATCATATCGGCACAGCTAGTGAAAACCAACTCTAAAAGTTCCTGTGGTTTTAGCTTAATTAAAAGAGCAAATGTTTCCAGCCCCAGATGTCACCGGGCACATTGTCCAATGAAAGTACTGATAGGCTGCTTGGTCATTCCTCTCCTCCTTCAACTGTTGGGATGACCTTGGTTCCCACAAGAAAACTTTTTGTTTTGACTTTTTAGCCAGTCTATCTATTTCCCCCTCCCTTCTCCCTTTCAGAATTCATGGCAACTATGAGACAGCAAGAGATGGCTTCAACCAGGTTCACTTCAGAGTTGACATCTGGCTTTCCTCACTGAATTTGCTTATTGGAAACCTGATGATGATGATGATGATGATGATGACAATGACGATAACAATGATAATGATGATATCCATTCAATTGTGTCTGACTCTTGGCAATTCTATGGGCCAGGTCTTTCCATACCTTCTGGTTTTCAACTACTTCTTTAAGTTGTTCTATCCTCTGGCTGGTGTCAGCTTTGATGTTGTCCAGCCACCATGTTCTTTGATGTCTTTGTTTCCTTTTACTGCTAACTCTTCCAAACATAATTACTTTCTGCAGTGAATTCCCCCGCATGACATGGCCAAAATAAGTGAGGCTCAATTTCGTGATTTTGCCTTCTAGGGATCTGTCTGGTATTATGCTCTCCAGTAGTTGATTGTTGGTCACCTTTGCTGCCCAAGGAATATGCAGGAGCCTTCTCCAGCACCACAGTGCAAATGAGTCGATTTTCTTCATCTCTTGCTTTTTTTAAGGTCCAATTTTCACACCCACGGGTAGCTATGGAGAACACAGTAGGACAGATTAAGCTACATTTAGTGGCCAGGCTGAGGTCCTTGCCTTTCCATGATCAACTCATATTCATCATTAGCCCCTGAGAAGGTAACATATGGCAATCACATGACCCTGGACATTGCATCTGTCATAAAAACTGCTGATTGCCAAGATCCCAAATTTTGATCAGGGATGTTGCAATGGTCATGTTCAAGTTGAGTCATTAGTCACCTTTTCCAGCACCGTTGTAACTTGGAACAGTCATTAAATGAGTGGTCTGCATTAAACTGCATCCAATTTTGGTCATCACAATATAAAACCGATGTAGGGAATCTGGAAAGAATCCGGAGAAGAGCAACAAAGATGATTAGGGGGCTGGAGGCTAAAACATATGATGAACGGTTGCAAGAATTGAGTGTGTCCAATCTAGTGGAAAGAAGGACTAGGGATGAAATGATAGCAGTGTTCCAATATGTGAGGGGCTTCCACAGAGAAAAAGGGGTCAACCTATTTTCCAAAGTCCCAGAGGGTGAGACAAGAAAAATGGATGGAAGCCAACCAAGGAGAGAAGCAACCTAGAACTAAGGAGAAACATCCTAACTGTTATAGCAATCAACTAATGGAATAGCTTGCCTTCAGCACTAGTGAGTGCTCCATCACTGGAGGCTTTCAAAAAGAGATGGGACAATCATTTGCCTGAAATGGTGTAGAGTTTCCTGCCTAGGCAGGGGGTTGGACTAGAAGACCTCCAAGGTCCCTTCCAACTCTATTATTCTATGTTCTATATCAGGGGTGTCGATTTCATGGAGGGCCACATCAGGGTTGTGTTTGACCTTGGGGGGCCGGGGTTGGCATGGCCAGGATGGGCATGGCCAGCTCAACAGCACTCATGTTGGGGGCGCCTGTGGGGCCCAAGTGTTCTGCCAGCAAAAATGGGCTCCAGAGCTCCGTTTTCGGCTGTGATTGCCTCCTGCAACCCTCTGCCAGCGAAAACAGAGTTTGGGAGTGCCGCACGCAGCCCTCCCGAGCTCCATTTTCACCGACAGAGGCATCCCAGGCCAGTCCTTTGCTGTTTCCAGGGCAGCCCCATGGGGCAGATCTAAGCACCCCGTGGGCCAATCCAGCCCCCGGGCCTTGAGTTTGACACCCCTGTTCTATATCATACTGCAAGGACTACTTGACTCACAAGTACCATTATAATTAGATCCCTTTTTTTCCCTCTACAAGAAAATCCATCTTTCTTTTCATCTACATATTTTCCTTTCTCTTGTTTGATTTCATAATATCTTACTAGAAGTGGACTGTTTGGGATTCTTCAAATTTATGGGCAGACAAAGTAGAGGAACAGTTCTTTGCATTTCTGGATATGGGAGATGGGTGTATAAATCAAATCAAATCAATAACCCAACTCTGACTCCAAATGGTGAACAACTCCCCAACTCCATAATTAAAACAAACAGTTCAATAATCAAATTTCAAAATTAGAATCATATGTTGTAGGTAGCCGTATAAAAACTGGGAATCATCCTTCAGGATAAAAAATCAAACTGATTCATGATCTTGGGAAGAAAGTAATAAGTCTGCTCCACAAGGCTTAATTGAATAACCAGGTCTTTTGAAAACTAGGAGACAGAAATACTTGCAGGCAGAAGGGATCCCAAAGCAGAGGTGGGTTCCTCCCGGTTTGGACCGGTTCTAAAGAACCGGTAGTAACTTGGCAGCCTGGGTCGCTAGAACCGGCAGTGACCCAGGCCTGTCACAACCCCGAGAGGTTCTCCCGGTGGCCATAGGCGCCACCATCTTGTTTTTAGCTTCGGTGCATGCACAGAAGTTTTTAAGTACTGCGTGCATGCACATCCACATAGCATGCCCCTGAGTAAACCGGCAGCGGGAGAAACCAGAACCCACCCGTCTCAAAGGTGCTTTTTCAAGAGACAACTGGACTTTCTTTGTTTTTTGTTTTTTTCTCGTGAAGATGTTTTGTTTCTCATCCAAGAGACTTCTTCAGTTCTGACTGAATGGTGGGGAATGGAAGGATTTATATTCTTTGCTGTCATCTGGTCATTAGCACTCTTTCTGGGAGTCATTGAGGCCACTTGGAGGTTTATCTGTGCCCTCAGGGTCACCTGAATAGTGCAAATGGGTGTGGAACCTTCTTGGAACTGCTGAGAGGACTGTCTTGTAAACAGGCCCCCAAGTGGCCTCAACGACTCTGAGAGAGAGTACTGATGACCAGATGACTGCAAAGAATATAAACCCTTCCATTCCCCACCATTCAGTCAGAACTGAAGAAGCTTCTTGGATGAAAAGAGAAATGTCTTCAAGGAAAAAAAACCAAAGGAAGTCTTGTTGCCTCTTGAAAAGCATTGTTGGGACAATCATGACCAGGATAACTGAGAATCTCCACACACATTGGGCAGAAGGGATATGATCTATTCCAGAAAAGAGAGACCAGTGGTGGGTTCCTACCAGTGCAGTCCACTCTATAGCACCAGTAGCGGCCTGCTTGTGATGTCACAGTACCGGTGCGGTCGGTTGCCGGTGCCTGGGTGCCATTTTTTTAAAAAAAAATTTATTTTATTTTATTTTTAATTTCTTCTGCGCATGCCCAGAAGCCGAGTTTTCGGCACTGCTCATGCGCTGCCTTCCTACCCCACAGTGAGTCCAAGCAGGGGAGGCTGGCTGAGGGAGTGCATGAGATGCTGAAAGAACAGGTGGCAGGAGCTATCTCCATTCCCCTCCTTTCAGCAGTCCGAGAAGCCACGAACGTGCGGTGATGATCCTAGGCATTTTTGCACATTTGAGGCTTCTCGAGCTGCTGAGGGGAGGGGGAATGGGCAGCAGGACCTATCTCAGTTCCCCTCCCTTCAGCAGTCCGAGAAGCCATGCCCATTCAGTCACATGGCTAGCAAACCACACCCACAAAATAAGCCACGCCCACAGAGTGGTAGTAAAAAAATTAGGAATCTGCCCCTGAGAGAGACATGACTGAGAAGGCTCGTTTAAGTGACGAACTCTGACTGAACATTTACCACATGACCAAGTGTTATTAGAAAAACATGGGTTATGGTCTATGAAGGAATTATAGGTTGACAACCAACAGCTTGCATTGTGCTTGAAAGACAACTGGAAATAATTGGTTGCTCTCAAAATGAAGGAGTTACAGGCATGGCTTGTGGTGTATCCATATATAAGTTGAATACCTACCGTAATTCCCTCAGTACTGTCTTATGTCTTAAGGACATTTACCCATGTAGTATGGTTGTATTCCTATTATCCTTATCTTTTATACTAACTTCTCCCATTGGTATCTTGTGAGAATATTAGCATCTTCTTTGCATATAAAGAGCTTATGCACTGGAGACAAATTCTTTGTGTGTCCACACTTGGTCAATAAAGTATTCTATTATGTTCTGTTCTGTTCTGTGCTATCTGTGCTATTGTGTTCTGTTCTATGCTGTGCTATATTGTTCTGTGCTGTTCTGTACTATGCTGTTCTGTTCTGTTCCATTTGGACCAGTGGTGGTATTCAGCCGGTTCTATCCGGTTTGGGCGAACCGATAGCCACTGCTGCGGGAGGCTCCGCCCACCCGCCCAGACGTCATTACGTCCTGTTTTTTACGCTCTGCGCATGCGCACTCCCTTTTGCGAACCGGTAGCGAACTTAAGTGAATATCACCCCTGATTTGGACTGTTACTTTTAATAAAGATAATGCCTTGCTGGCTTAGGAATTAAAATTTACCCCTTTTTAGGAAGCACAATCCAAAGATAGTACAAGTAGTCCTAGTTTAAAAATTGGAATGTTTAATTGGGACTGTAAATTCTGTTACTAAGTGATATGGTTGTAAGTTGAAAAACATTTGACCAGCAGTCCCACTTGTTGTTGTTAAGGGAAGGTTGTGCAGGTCATTAAGTGAGGACTTAACATGACCACAACTTGCAACTGCCTGCCAGCTTCCCCACTGACTTTGCTTATCACAAGCCAGCAGGGAAGGTAGCAAAGCTTGACCATGGGATTCTGTGATGGCCATAAGTAAGTACAAGGACTGATCATAACTGCCACTCATTCAGTGTCATCATAACTTTGGATAATTGCTGTATTAAACAAGGAGCATCTGTATTTCTGAACCAATACGTAAAACCAGGGGTGGGATTCAAAATTCTTGGCAACTGGTTCTCTGCCCAGTTGCTGGGTGGGCGTGGTCATAGTAGGCGTGGCCTACTTGGCCTCCTGCACCATGGCGGGGGGAGGTGTTTTCACCATCCCCAGGCTCCGGAGGCTTTCCTTGAGCCTCTGGGAGGGCAAAAACTCTTCCCCAAGGCTCTGGAGGCCAAAAATGGGCCCATTTCTGGACTTCTGGAACTTCCGGGAGGCCCATTTTTCGCCCTCCCAGAACCTCCGCGCGGTACCTGGCATCCAAAATGGGTTGTGTGGAGACACTTGGGAAGGGAGGGGTGTGTGGGCAGGGCCAGCCAGTCCTTGCATCTACTGGTTCAGTGAACCAGATGTCAAATTAGCATCCGGTTCGCCCAAACCGGTCTGAACTGGCTGAATCCCACCCCTGGAAACACCTATCTGAAGAATCCCATTTCAATATGCAAAAAGTAATAACATTCCAAATTTTAGAAAGAAAGAGAGCTTTTTCTTTTTCAAAATGATGCATCATGTTTATCAAGCTTTCAGCATCAAGTAAGGTCTCTGAATCTTAAGAAGCTGATTGCAGGTGAACCTGAGTCTTAGACACAATAGGTATTATTCAAGTGAAAAGTCAATTAAATACCACGAAACACCTTACAACAGAACATGGCAGCATTATCACAAATATACATATACATATACATATACATCAGGGGCGGGTTGCTCACTTACCTCGCTACCAGAGCCGTGCACGTACATTGCCACATTTGGTGCATGTGCGCGTACATTGCCACATTTGGTGCATGTGCTCGCTACCTGCGTGCGCCCCCTTGTGTGATTTTGCTTCTGTGCATGCGCGGAAGCAAAATCTCACCGAAATCATGTGAGGGGACGCGTGTGCATGCACAATTTTGCTTCTGCGCATGCACGGAAGCAAAATCTCACCGAAATTGCGCGCGCGCACATCCCCTCACGAGATTTCGGTGAGATTTTGTTTCCACTCATGCGCAGAAGCAAAATCACCCAAAAATACATTACTGGAGCGAGCGCGTGCAAACAGCGTCATCTGCTGGCTGCTACCGGTACTGTAGAGTGGGCCGCACCAGTAGCAACCCACCTCTGATATACATATACATATACATATACATATACATATACATATACATATACATACACATACACATACACATACACATACACATACACATACACATACACATACATATACATCAGAGGTGGATTCCTGCCGGAGCTATCCGATGCACAGCTTTGGTAGGGAGCGGCCGATTGCACAATTTGCGCACAACTGCTCCGGAGCCCTCTCTGCCGGTCCATCGCACGCGTTGCCATCTTTTTCTGTGAATTTTTGGGCGATTTTGCTTTTGCACATGTGCAAAAGCAAAATTGTGCCAAAACCTCGCGAGGGGACGCACGCACGTGTGAGAGATTTTGGTGAGATTTTGCTTCTGTGCATGCGCGGAAGCAAAATCGTGCCGAAATCTCTCTTGTGCGCACATCCCCTTGCATGATTTCAGCGCGATTTTGCTTCCACGCATGCGGAAAAGCAAAAACACGTGAGGGGGCATGCACTCGTATTGAGCACGCTCGCACCCGAAACATGGAGATGCGCGCGCAGCGCACGGGCACCGATAAGGAAGCAACCCGCTGCTGATATATACATATACATATACATATACATATACATATACATATACATATACATATACATATACATATACATATACATATACATATACATATACATATACTTATATTCCTCGATCGTTTTGTATCGATCGAGGAATATGACTAGAGTCTCACATAGTTAAAACTCTGCTCTTCAGAAATAAATCATTTCCATAAAAAGAAATAATAACTCCATTAATTTGGTGAGCCCGTTTGAAAGGACTGGAGACTCCTTGGGTAACACACTCCAAGGCTGCTGCAGTAATTGCTATCACATTATCTTTTTTTAATGCAGCAGAAATGGGAAATGATTAAACACATAGGGAGACTCATATTAATTGTGTATTTCATCATGGACATTTAATTTTAATTACTTGGAATTAACCTAGATTTAATTTAATGTTGTCCTGGCCCCATCTGTTTTTAGATCGTAACCTTTGAGATGCCATCAAAGGGCAAATGAGGGTCAAACCCCTAAAAGTGCACCCCTGTTTAAGATAGCCGGTCTTTGATAAGCTTTTCAGATATTTTTAGTATGTCTCACACATCATCCTGCCTGTCAGGTGCCCAAGAAGAACAGGAAGCAGCTAAATTATCTGAGGGACCATCTCTTGCCGGTCACATCTACCCGACCCATCAGAGCGGGGAGGCAGGGAATGTTGCGGATCCCATCCCCTAAGGAGATACACCTGGTGGGACCCAGAAGAAGGGCCTTCTCCGTGGTGGCTCCGTCTCACTGGAACATCATTCCCCCAGAGATTAGAACGACCCCCAACCTGACAGTCTTCCAGAAGGTGCTGAAGACCTGGTTCTGCCAGCGGGCCTGGGGAACCCAGAGTGGAATGGAGCCCATTAAATGGATCGTGTGATCGGCTGTCGCCGGGGCGGGAGGTGGCGGATGATTTTATTATATTATACTATATTAATGTATTTGTTTCTTTTTATTAGTTTCATTGTTCTAAATGTGGTTTTATATTCTATAAGCCGGAAGGAAGGAAGGAAGGAAGGAAGGAAGGAAGGAAGGAAGGAAGGAAGGAAGGAAGGAAGGAAGGAAGGAAGGAAGGAAGGAAGGAAGGAAGGTTGAAAAGCAAATGGAAGAGGAAGAACCATCTGCTAAAGGTAATAAAGCTTCTTTATTGGGGAAAAGTACATCAGCTTAAATGGTTAAAATCACTTTTAAAACAAACCTGTAATGAAGAGGTAATGTTCCATGTGATGCACCAAATAGGTGAAAGATCAGTGAGATATAATTGTATCAAGCACTTGCCTTCAAAAGCTTGTTTCTGTTTTCACGTTCATGAATGAATGAATGAATGAATGAATGAATGAATGAATGAATGAATGAAATAAAGGTAGTTCTCAATATGTTTTATTTATGTTTTATTTATTTATTTATTTTATTTGTCAAAAAATGTACAAGATAACAGGCAACGTAGCTCTAAGTTTTCTAAGCCGAAAATTTCAAGTCTGGTGGAATAAGGTATTCTGTTGCGAGCAGTGGAGTGGAGGACTCTTCTTGTGAAATATTCCTGGACTCTCTCAATTGTATTAATGTCTGATATGCAGTGCAGGTTCCAGACAGGTGAGCTATATTTGAGGATTGGTCTGGCAAATATTTTGTGTGCTCTGGTTAGCAGTGTAATATTGCCAGAGAAGAAGCTACGCAAGATTAGATTGACTAAGTGCCTTTTTGGCAATCTCACAATTTTTTTTCACAATTTCTGCTGCTGAGACATTTGTTAAGTGAGCTTTGCCCCATTTTACGACCTTTCTTGCCACCGTTGTTAAATGAATCACTGTTAAGTTGTTAAGTTAGCAACACGGTTCTTAAGTGAATCTTAACATTGACTTTGCTTCACAGAAGGTCGCAAAATGGGATCACGTGACCTGGGACACTGCAACTAAATATGAGTCAGCTGCCAAGCATCTGGATTTTGATCATGTGACCATGGGGATGCTGCAACCATCGTATGTATGAAAAATGGTCATAAGTCATTTTTTTCAATGCCATTATAAAGTCAAACAGTCACTTAAAAAGTAAGTTGAGGATTAGATGTACTGGCATTTAAGCAGAATCTGAGGCTAATATATAAAGAGCTGGGAGCAGTGGTGAAATCCAAATTTTTTACTATCAGTTCTGTGGGTGTGGCTTAGTGGGCGTGGTGTGGTGTGGCTTGGTGGGCATGGCAGGGAAAGGATACTGCAAAATCCCCATTCCCTCCCCACTCCTGGGGGAAGGATATTGCAAAATCTCCATTCCCACCCCACTCTGGGGCCAGCCAGAGGTGGTATTTGCCGGTTCTCTGAACTACTCAAAATTTCTACTACCGGTTCTCCAAACTACTCAGAATTCCAACCACTGATTCTCCAGAACCTATCAGAGCCTGCTGGATTTCACCCCTGGCTGGGAGCATTACTTCCTACATTATTAAAATACCTGTCCAGAATAGAAGCTGCTTCCTAGCTAGACAGAGTTGGCAATAAACTGTGGACAACCAATTAAATATGAACCAACAGTGTGTGGCGGTAGCCAAAAAAGCCAATGCAATCCTAAGTTGCATTAACAGAGGGATACAATCAAGATCAAATGAGGTACTAACACTATTCTATAAAGCCTTAGTAAGACCACACTTAGAATACTGCATCCAGTTTTGGTCACCGCACTATAAAAAAAGATGTTGAGACTCTAGAAAGAGTGCAGAGAAGAGCAACCAAGATGATTAGGGGACTGGAGGCTAAAACATATGAAGAACGGTTGCAGGAACTGGGCATGGATAGTCTAGTGAAGAGAAGGACCAGGGGAGACATGATAGCAGTCTTTCAATATTTGAGCAGCTGCCAGAGAGGAAGGGGTCAAGCTATTTTCCAAAGCACTTGAAGGTCAGTCAAGGAATAATGAATGGAAACAAAGAGAGATTCAACCTGGAAATAAGGAAAAAATTTCTGACAGTGAGAGCAATCAACGAGTGGAATAGAAATTGCCTTCAGAAGTTGTGGGTGCTCCATCACTGGAGGCTTTCAAAAAGAGACTGTACTGCCATTTGTCAGAAATGGTGCAGGGTCTCCTGCTTGGGCGGGAGGTTGGACTAGATGACCTACAAGGCCCCTTCCAACTCTTTTAATCTGTATCTGTGAAGCAAAGGAGGAAGTGAGACAGCGGTGGAGTCCATTGGTGATACCTCTGGTCAGGGAGGTACATGTTGCTGCAACTTGGATTTAGAACACTTGTCCTGGATGGGGGACTTATTTCCTCCAGCCCTAGAGATTTAGATGGTTTCTTTTTTTGTCTATCACTCTCTATGTCCCTCTGGTGCTCTGGCTCTCGATGTATCTGCAAATATAGTAGAAGCAGATGGGACTTCTAAAGAAGATAATACTGTAGATAATAGGACAGTCTAGGCAGCAGACGGAAGATAGCCCAACACAATTTGTTAAAATAAACAACCAAAAACTGAATATATCATGAAATGCAAATGCAAAATATTTAGAGAGTCCAAAAATATTCACTCCAAGGAATCAAGAAAGTCCAAATTGCCTGGCTTGGTTCTAAGAGGTTCATTAATATTATTACTCCCCAAATCAGAATCGTTTCCTCTGAATCTGAACAGCCTGTCCAAGACTGACTGTGTATATTTACCATATCTAATGGTCTCACCTGTTATTTATAGTGGCAAATTAAAGAAACATCCAACAGGCAAAGCATATTGTTCTGTTGACTGCTATTCAAAACACAGCTGAAATATAAGATAATACTGTAGATAATAGGACAGTTGGGTCAATTGCTGTTGGTACAGCAATGCAGATTCTCCATCCAGGAGAATCAAGGAAATTCTGAGCCATTGGTCTGGAAGTTGTTTTGAGGTGTAGAGCCCACCTTCACAAAACAGGCAAGCTTCAAAGCACACTCCTGTCATTGAACAATATGATGTTCAATAGATAGATGGGGAACTCATCAAATTTGCAGATGACACCAAACTGGCAGGAATAGCCAACTCTCCAGAAGGTAGGCTCAAGATACAGAAGGATCTTGACAGACTTGAACATTGGGCGCTATCAAATAAAATGAAATTTAATGGTGAAAAAAGTAAGGTTCTACATTTAGGCAAGAAAAACAAAATGCAACAGGTACAGTATATGTGGTACCTGGCTCAACAGTAGTAACTGTGAGAGGGACCTTGGAGTCCTAGTGGACAACCATTTAAATATGAGCCAGCAGTGTGCAGCAGCTGCCCAAAAAGCCAACACAGTTCTAGCTGCATTAACAGAGGGATAGAATCAAGATCACATGAATTGTTAATACCACTTTATAATGCCTTGGTAAGGTCACACTTGGAATACTGCAACAAGTTTTGGTCGCCACGAGGTAAAAAGGATGTTGACACTCTGGAAAGAGTGCAGAAAAGAGCAACAAAGATGATTAGGGGACTGGAGGCTAAAACATATGAAGAATGGTTGCAGGAACTGGGTGTGTCTAGTTTAATGAAAAGAAGGACTAGGGGAGACATGATAGCAGTGTTCCAATATCTCAGGGGCTGCCACAAAGAAGAGGGAGTCAAACTATTCTCCAAAGCACCTGAGGGTAGAACAAGAAGCAATGGGTGGAAACTAATCAAGGAGAGAAGCAACCTAGAACTAAGGAGAAATTTCCTGACAGTTAGAACATTTAATCAGTGGAACGGCTTGCCTCCAGAAGTTGTGAATGCTCCAACACTGGAAGTTTTTAAGAAGATGTTGGATAATCATTTGTCTGAAGCGGTGTAGGATTTCCTGCCTAAGCAGGGGGTTGGACTAGAAGACCTCCAAGGTCCCTTCCAACTCTGTTATTCTATTCTATTCTATTCTATTCTATTCTATTCTATTCTATTCTATTCTATTCTAACAAATGTTTTGATGACACTGTAGAGGTAGTCCTCGGCCTATGACCATAATTGAACCTACAATTTCTGTTGCTAAGCAAGATAATTAAGTATCTGTTAAGTGAATTTTGTCCCATTTGTTAAGAGAATCACTGCAGTTGTTAAGTTAGTAACATGGTTGTTAAGTCAATCTGGCTTCCCCATCGACTTTGCTTGTCAGAAGGTCACAAAAGTGAAGACATGAGCCCGAGACACTGAAACTGTCATAAATATGAATCAGTTGCCAAGCGTCTGAATTTTGATCACGTGACCATGGGGAGGCTGCCACGATCATAAGGGTGGAAAAACAGTCATAAGTCACTTTTTTTCAGTGCCGTTGTAACTTTGAACGGTCACTAAATGAATTGTTGTAAGTCAGGGACTACCTCTATAGTTCTTGGAATTCTTAACTATCTTAACTTTCCTCCAGATAAATATTCTTGTCTAATTGCTTTAACTTTCCTTCTAATAAATATTATCAATTAAAGCTCCGGAGGGCCTGTGATTTATTGTATGATTTCTAGCCCAATATGACAGCAGGGAAGTCTGACAATCCTGATAGAAAATTAAATATAACATTTTATTGTTTTGTTTGCTTATATCATTTACATGGCTTTCCATTTCACAGCGGAGATTCTAGGCAGTGGACAAAACATAGCCTGACACAATTTGTTAAAATAAACAACAATAAAAACCTGAATATATCGCAAAATGAACTGCAAAATATTTAGAGAGTCCAAAAATATTAACTCTAAAGAAACAAGAAAGTCCAAATTGCCTGGCTCGGTTCTGATGGGTTCATTAATATTATTGCTCCCCAAATCAGAATAGCAATAGCAATAGCACTTAGACTTATATACCGCTTCATAGTGCTTTACAGCCCTCTCTAAGCGGTTTATAGAGTTCAGTATATTGCCCCCAACAATCTGGGTCCTCATTTTACCCACCTCGGAAGGATGGAAGGCTGAGTCAACCTTGAGCCTGGTGAGAATTGAACTACTAAACTCTGAACTGCAGTGCTGCATTTTAACCACTGCGCCACCTCGGCTCTAGAATTGTCCCAAAGGTGCTTTATCAAGCGGCAACTGGACTTTCTGGTTTTTCTTTGAAGACATTTCGCTTCTCATCGATCTCTCGGAGCTGAAGAAGTTTCTTGGATGAGAAGCGAAACGTCTTCAAAGAAAAACCAGAAAGTCCAGTTGCCTCTTGAAAAAAGGACTTTTGGGACAACCGTGGCCTCGGATGACTGAGAATCTCCACAGACTCAGAATCAGAATCGCTTCCTCTGAATCTGAACAGCCTGTCCGTGACTGACTGTGTATATTTACCATATGTAACTGTCTCACCTGTTATTTATAGGGACAAATTAAAGAAACGCCCAACAGGCAAAGCATATTGTTCTGTTCACCGCTGTTCAAAATACAGCTGAAATATAATGGTGGATCAGCTATGGGGAATTAAGAGGCATACGCAAGGAATTCAGTTTGATTTGCTTTGATAAGGAGGTGCTTCACAGAAGCAAAATGCAGTGATATGTGAAAGAACCATGATCTAGGCCAGGGGTCGGCAACCTTAAGCACTCAAAGAGCCATTTGGACCCTTTTCCCACAGAAAAGAAAACACTGGGAGCCACAAATCCTTCTTGTGCCTTACTATTTCTTGAGAGGCCAGAAAACTAGCATATGTAGTTGAATTAAACATTCTGTTTTTTTTCTGAAACTTTTCTTTTCTTGGATTTATCCGTGATTGGCCTACCGGGGGTCGAAAAGCTCAATAAACCACGTGCCGGCAGGTGTCACACATTGGCGGTTGTGATGCCTATTTTGAGTGACAGGGAGCCGCAGCAGAGGGATGAAAGAGCCACATGCGGCTCCAGAGCCGCGGGTTGCTGACCCCTGATCTAGGCAAAAGGTGCTGAAACATTTTTTAAGCCCTAGAAAAGAAGATAATACAGGTAATCCTTGACTTACTACTACAATTGAGCCCAAAATTTCTGTTAGGAAAGAAGGGAGGGAGGGAGGGAGGGAGGGAGGAAGGAAGGAAGGAAGGAAGGAAGGAAGGAAGGAAGGAAGGAAGGAAGGAAGGAAGGAAGGAAGGAAGGAAGAAAAAAAAGGAAGGAAGGAAAAAAAAGGAAGGAAGGAAAAAAGGAAGGAAGGAAGGAGGGATGGAGGGAGGAAATAAAGGTAGTTTTCAACTTATGACCACAGTTCCAAACCTGCCACAGTTGTTAAGTGAATCGCTGCACTTGTTAAATTAGTAACACGGTTGTTAAGTGAATGTGGCTTCCCCACATTCGACTTTGCTTGTCAGAAGGTCACAAAAGGAGATCACATGACTCTGGGATGCTGCAGCGATCATAAATATGAGCCAGTTGCCAAGCATCTGAATTTTGATCATGTGAGCATTAGGAATGCTGCAATGGTGGCAAGTGTGAAAACCCAGTTGCATCACTTTTTCCAGTGCTGTTGTAATTCTGAACAGTCACTAAATGAATTGTTTTAAGTCAGGGACTACCTGTATTCAGAACATTCCTTTGATGGTGAAATGGGCAGCATATACATTTAATAATAAATACATATTCACTGGGTTAAAAGGAGTGTATCTGGGGTGAAGGGATGCACAGCATGATCTTAGAATCATAGGGCTGGAAGGGGACCTCAGAGGTCTTCTAGTCCATCCCCCTGCCTGAGGCAAGAGACCTTATTCTATCCTGGACAAATTGACTGCCCAGAACAGCTAAACATGTTTATCTTTTGGGTGGCAACTGCTCTAAAGGTAGTTCTCGACGTACAAACCTAATGGAAGCTACCCATCATGCAGGGGTGGGTTCCTCCCAGTTCGGACCGGATCACCAGAACCGGTAGAGACCCGCTGGTGACGTCACTGTCAGTGCCTGTCCGTGCGCACCACCATCTTTTTTGGGGGATTTTGTGTGATTTTTTCCCCTTCCGCAGCTTGAAAAAGGGCCCTCCCACTCACCCGCGGGTGAATTCTGACCTTTATTTCTTCGCCCGAAGCACAGCTGATGAGCTCCTCAGCTGTGTTTCGGGCTCATTCCTGCTTCTGAGCATGCGCGGAAGCCAAATCCGCACGAGGGGGCGCACGCACGTGAAACGTTGCGATGCAAACCGGTGGCGAAGGTAAGTGGAACCCACCCCTGCCATCATGGTGTATGACACAACAGACGTAAAGCGAATCATCATGTAACTGACTCAATTTTGCAACCTTTTGTGTTTTTTTGCGGAGGTCATTAAGCAGATGCCATGGCCATTAAGGGAACCAAATAGTCACTGTGGGTTTTGCCAAACGCCCCCACCCCCGGAAATAAATGCTAGTTTTTCAGCAAAATCATCATAAAAAGTGGTCACATGACCACAGGATGCTGCAAATGGCCACAAATACAGGCTGGTTGCTGAATATCTCTCCCCCCCTCAAAAAAAATTCAGACTTGTAAGATTCTATTATTATAAAGATAAACGTTTCCAGTCCTGTCTGATTCTGGTTCTCATGTTCATTTCTTAGCCGAGGGAGCTGGTTATGTCTGAAGACATTTCTGTGGACATGAGGCCAGAACAACTACACACCAAAGGCACATGGAACTCTGTGATCTTCCCATCAAAGTGGTACCTATTTATCTACTCACGTTTTCATGCTTTCAAAATGCTAGGTGGGCAGGAACTGGAGCAAAGAACAGGAGCTCATCCAGAGGTGGGGTCCTCCCGGTTTGGACTGGTTCTATAGAACCGGTAGTAACTTGGCGGCCTGGGTCGCTAGAACGGCAGTGACCCAGGCCTGCCACGCCCCCGAGCCGGTTCTCCCGGTGGCGCCTATGGCGGGGCCATCTTGTTTTTTGCTTCTGCACATGCGTAGAAACTTTGATTTAGCACTGCGTATGCATGCGCACCCACGTGAAGCGCGTGCACAGCGCACATCCCTGAGCGAACTGGCAGTGAAGAAAAGCAGAACCAACCCCTGAGCTCACCCCATCACGCAGCACCTGGGTCTTGAACCCGGTTTGTCAGGTTTTCAGCTGACAAGCTCAGCCTCTTTAACCACTGAACTATTACATCCCCTTTGATTATAGCCAATCTTGATAAAGACAGTTTTAATCTTATTTAGACATGTATTCCTAGAATTCCATGTATTCTACACACACACACACACACTTTTCTTTGGGAGGTCTTATCCCATGGAAATGTCACTGTCTTAAGAAAGCCACAGAGTAGAAAAAATACTATTCCATCCATCCAAAGAGCAGCAGCTGCACCACATTTTCCATATACACTGTTTCCAAATTGCTAATTATGCCAAACCACAATTCTGTTCCTGCAGTAAGTTAATGACCCTCAGCTCATTACCCCTTATTTTACTTAATAGAACACATTAGTGAATGTAAAAGATAAGTTTGAAAAGATGGGACTACATTTTTCCTCCTCCTCCTCATCCCCCCCTCCTCCTTCTAGGTTGGACCTCTCTTTAACAAGTTTCCACCCATTCCTTCTTGTCCTGCTCTCTGATGCTTCAGAGAATAAATCAATCTCCATTAGTCACTAAACAAATGGTTGTAAGTCAAGGACTGTCTGTATTCTGTTGTTGCCTCTCTCCACGGCTTTAACACACAATTGTGTTACTCACAGAGCTGCCACCAGCATCATATTAGTCCCTGATGACTTAAGCCTCTGGAGCCTGTGGATGGTGAAAAACAGGCCCAACGGGCCTACTGGAACTTCAGGAGGCTTTCCTGAAGCCTGTGTAGGGCGAAAAATAGTCCAACGGGCCTACCAGAAGTTGATTTCTGAACATCCGGTAGGCCTGTTTCGCCATCCACAGGCTCCGGAGGCTTTCCTGAAGCCTGGGGAGGGTGAAAAATGGCCCAACGGGCCTACCAAATGTCCAG
>JALIGW010000016.1:16485477-16550477 GCA_023053685.1 Diadophis punctatus similis
GAGGAGAGATTTAGCATCCCTGGAAAACACAAGACATTATATATAACCCCTGATGGAAAAAAATCCCTCAACTGCTCTCCAAACTTTTGAATTGAACAGCTGAGTGACTCAGAATAACAGAGTTGGAAGGGACCCAGAAGGTCCTCCAGTCCAACCCCCTGCCCAAATAGGAGACCCTATACCATTTCAGCAGGGGTGAGTTGCTCATTTAACCAGACTGGTGCGCTGCTCCGCGTTTCTTCATGCTTCGTGCATGCGCGTGCACGCTACGTGCTTGTGCACTACGTGCGTGCGCCACCTCATGCGATTTTGCTTCTGCACATGCGCAGAAGCAAAATCGTGCCGAAATCTCACGAGGGGATGCATGCGCGCGAGAGATTTTGGCGCGATTTTACTTTCACGCATGCGCAGAAGCAAAATCTCACAGAAATCTCTCTCGCGCGCGCGTCCCCTCACGAGATTTCAGCACAATTTTGCTTCCGAGCATGCGCAGAAGCAAAATCGCCAAAAAATTCGAAAAAAAAGATGGCGACACGCGCAACTGCCCTGTGGAGATGGTACCGGAGCAGTCGCGCGCAAATTGGGTCATCGCCAGGTCCCTACCGGAGCTAATCACTGAACCGCACCGGTAGGAACCCACCCCCACATTTCAGACAAACGGCTGTCCAATCTTTTCTTTAAAACCTCCAGTATTGGAACTTTTGGAGGGAAGTCGTTCCATTGATTAATTGTTCTAACTGTCAAGAAATTTCTCCTTAGGTCTAGGTTGCTTGTCTCCTTGATGAGTTTCCATCCATTGCTTCTTTGTCCTGCCTTCAGGTGCTTTGGAGAATAGGTTGACCTCCCTCTTCTTTGTGGCAGCCCCTGAGATATTGAAACACTGCTATCCTATCATTCAATCCTTCTTTTCATTAAACTAGACATGTCCAATTCCCGTAACTGTTCTTGTACATTTTATCCTCCAGTCCCTTAATCATCTTTGTTGCTCTTCTCTGCATTCTTTCTAGAGTCTCAACATCTTTTTTATATTGTGGCAACCAAAGCTGAATGCAGTATTCCAAGTGTGGCCTTACCAAGACATTTATTAAGCGGTATTAACACTTCACGTGATCTTGATTCTATCCCTCTATCAATGCAGCCTAGGACTGAGTTGGCTTTTTTGGCAGCTGCAGCACACTGCTGGCTCATATTTAAGTGATTGTCCACTAGGACTCCGAGATCCCTGTCACATTTACTGCTATTGAGCCAGGTACCACCTATACTCTACCTGTGCATTTGTTTTTTCATGCCTAAATATAGAACCTTACTTTTTTTTAACCATTGAATTTCATTTTGTTAGATAGCGCCCAGTGTTCAAGTCTGCCAAGATCCTTCTGTATCTTGAGCTATCTACTGGAGCAGAGGTGTCAAACTCAAGGACCGCAGGCTGGATCCAGCCTGCAGGGTGCCTAGATCTGGCCCGTGGGACCAGCCTGGAAACAATGAAGCCCATGGTACCTCTGCCAGCGAAAACGGAGCTCCATTTTTGCTGGCAGTGGGTTGCAGGAGGCCATTGCTGTCACGATGTGAATATTGTCAGTTTGTGCATCTCTATGTTTTCTATTGTTTCTTGTATTTATGGTCAAGCAGACATATGATATATTCTATTGCGCATGTCTGCATTCCTGAAGTCAACTCCTTTTTTTCTCTTCGCCATTTCTACCGGAGGTAGAAGTGATTTATTCATTAGCCGATACAATGTAGCTTAATAAGGATTCTTTTTATTATTTTTCTACTGAAATAAATATTTTGTTAATTAGATTTGAATCTCGGTTTTATTTTCTAAGTAAGTATGATTTCAAAAGGGAAGCAAAGATCCATCGACCTCCGGAGGATTTATTTCTCCCCGCTATCAATTGCAGCCGAAAACGGAGCTTGCAAAGGCATGTTTTTACTGGCAGAATGCTCAGGCCACCACTGGCACCCCCAACATGATTGACGTTGAGCTAGCCATGCCCACCCTGATCCCCCGAGGTCAAACACAACCCTGATACAGCCCTCAGTAAAATCGAGTTTGACACCCCTGTTCTGAAGTAAGTTCTATTCCTGCCAGCTTGGTGTCCTCTGCAGATTTGATGAGTTCCCCTTCTATTCCTTCATCTAAGTATGGATGACAATATTGAAGATTACTGGGCCTAAGACAGACGCCCTTCTTCAACTTTTCATTCCTTCTGCACTTGCTTAAGAAACCTGGAAGATGTAACAAAGCGGCAGGTGATTTCTGCACGAGATTAAGGCTATGCAGAGCAATTTAATGAATCTCGCATCTTCCCGTTCCTTCATGGGTTGAACTATTGAGCTTCTGTTTGTCTGCTACGTGTAGAGTTATTGCATTACATGGTTATTTGTGCCCCGCACAATTGATACCAAGTTTATTAGATTGCAGCTGAACTCATTTCGGATCCCAGATGTTATTAATCATAGGCGAGGAGAGGAGAGCAGTGAGCTTAAGGGTGATGGAGGAGGGTTTCGGACGGCATTTTCCCCCCTGTTTGTAAGCTTCAGATGACTGACTAATTCTGTAAAGTTGGAACATAATTTTTGCTTTGTCTGAGCTGGCTGCTTGATCTAAAGGCATCCGGCTGGTTGCCTAAGGTACAATTAAAACAGTCAAAGTGAAATTGAGAGTCATTTCTTCCTCACCATCTGCTTTCAAAACTACGGGACTAGGGGCTGGTGAAAGTCTAAATCTTTTGATGAGTCATAAGGCTGACAGGCATTATTGCTTTTTCTTAAGTCAGGTCTAGACCAGGGCCGCTTCTAAAAATCTCTCTATCGTTTAACCCCCCCCCCCCACCTTTCCATTCCTGAATTCTCATGTCCTATGTCAACAGCAAAAAAAATCCATGAATTAGTGCTTTTCATCGATCGGTTCTGCTTTTACCTCACCATCTTGTTGTATACATTGAAAAAACTCTGTAATAAATAAATAAATAAATAAATAAATAAATAAATAAATGAACGAAGGAAGGAAGGAAGGAAGGAAGGAAGGAAGGAAGGAAGGAAGAAAGGAAGGAAGGAAGGAAGGAAGGAAGGAAGGAAGGAAGGAAGGAAGGAAGGAAGGAAGGAAGGAAGGAAGGAAGGAAGGAAGAAAGAAAGAAAGAAAGAAAGCAGTCTTGATGTGATTGTACTTAATGATCAGATTAGGGTTTTGGCATTATGGGGAGGCAATTGTCATTTGTGTATGGCTTGCGCAACCTGGAAAATGGAAATAATGGTGTGGAAAATACTAATATGGTTATTTTAATATGATTGTTATTTTAATAACAGCCAATTATTATTAGCTAGTCACTGTTTATTTTCCTTTCTACCCTGTCAAGGTGATGAATGAGCTAATTAAGTAATAAAAAATCATATGAAAAGTTTAAAAAACAAGTTAAAATTAATACAAAAATACCTTTTCACAAATTGCAAGTTGTTAATTGTATAAGTGCAGAATAAGTGAAGAACCTTATTGAAAGTGAATAAATTTTTGTCAATCCAACAGCCTCAGCAATAATTGTGGTGTACAGCTAGCCCTCGACTTATGACCACAATTGAACTCCAAATTTCTGTTGCTAAGCGAGATATTTGTTAAGTGAGTTTTGCCCCATTTTACGACCTTGCTTGCCACAGTTGTTAAGTGAATCACTGATGATGTTAAGTTAGTAACACAGTTGTTAAGTGAACCTGGCTTCCCCTTTGACTTCGCTTGTCAGAAGATCACAAAAGGCAGAGGTGGGTTCCTCCCAATTCGGACCGGTTCTCCAGAACTGGTAGTAAACCACTGGTGATGTCACGGAGCTGGTTCGGTTGGTGCCGGTCCGTGGATGCCGCCATCTTTTTTTGGGTATTTTTTTGGTGGGGTTTTTGTGTTTTTTTCTGATTTTTTTTCTTCTGCGCATGCACCGGGAGCCACAAAACCTTTCCTGTGCCTGACTATTTCCTGAGCGGCCACAGAACTAACGGGTAGTTGAATTAAACATTCTGTTTTCTTCTGAAACTTTTCTTTTCTTTGATTTATCCATGGTTGGCCTACCAGGGGTTGAAAAGCTCAATAAATCGTGTGCCAGTGGGTATCACACTTTGGTTGTTGTGACGCATATCTTGAGCGACAGGGAGCCACAGCAGAGGGATGAAAGAGCCACATGCGGCTCCAGAGCCGCGGGTTGCTGACCCCTGTCCTAGCCACTCCATCATGATAAGATGGCAGATAAAACTGTATTCCTACTCTAGAATAGGAGATCTTTAATAAGATCTTTCTTGTCTCCACAGAAGCTTTAGTATCTTCTAGGCTCCCAGACAGAATAGTAGTGGCTATTTATTTTATATCCTTGCATATTTTCCATCTGACCTGCATTACGCTGTGCTACTAATCTAACAGTAGCTCAGTGCGAACTTATTATTTACTGCAGGTCAAAACTGGTTCCAGAAATAGTCTCCTACTTGAGAAGCTAACACACCATTCTTATCCTCCCACACATTGTGACAGATGGAAAATTAAAACCAAACAAATGATCTCAAAACTGTCTCATGAACCAGGCAGCAACTTTGCCAAAAATGAACTAAGAGCTAGGTCGAATTTGTTGGATTCAAAGACATGCACGCATATCATTTGTGTGTGTGTGTGTGTGTGTGTGTGTGTGTGTGTGTGTGTGTGTGTGTGTGTGTGTGTGTGTGTGCTCCTAACGCAACCTGTCCTACTTATATGCCACTATATTCAAAGTGGTGGCTGGAAAGATTTCCTTTGGTACAACCACGCAAAAAATTCACTGAAGCTTAAGTTGTTGTTTCTTCCCTCAAGTTCAAACCAACATCAGTGATCAGGAATTGATTGAGCTGTGAGAGATCATGCATGGCACGAAGAAATTGGATAGAGAGAAGTTTGTGTTTTTTTTCTTATAGCTTTAATGTCAGAGGTCATTTGATGAAGCTGACTGGAAGGACATTTAGAGAAGACAAAGAACGATTTCTTCACAAAACACATAATTAATCCTCAGAATTCATTGACGCCAGGTGTGGTATTGCTATTACCGTAGCTGGCTTTAAGGTGGTGGTGGATAAATTCATGGAGTGCTACGTCTGAGTTGGATGCAGCATGTCTTCAAATGCCTGTTGCAAGGAATAACAAAAGGAATTGTTTTGTCCCAGTCCTGCTTGGAAACACTGGAGAACATCTGGCTGTCTCCTTTGAGAAACAGAATTCTGAACGAACAGACTTGGTCTCCTTTTTTTCGGTAGGTTCAAAGCCAAGATGAGGGATGGGCAAACATTTAGAGGCTGAATGCCTTCATTTGGAAGAGACCAGGGACCCCACTGGATCCTTGTACAAAATGAACAGGACCATAGATCAAATATATCAGGCATAACCAAGTTTTCTTGGAAATTTTGAGCAGGTATTTTTTTTAAAAAAAAATATGTTGTCTTAGTTTAGGGCTTATGCTGTTTTGGCAGACTTCTCCCTCAAAATGTCAGCTTTTATCAGAAGTTATTTCCGTACAATGTCAGAAAAGGCAGGGCCTGCTTTGTGTCAGCAGTAAACATCTCACCTAGAAATGTGTCTGGAATTTCTGTCAGGCGCAAAACATATACCACAGTATACCACAGTATATGTGGTACCTTGCTCAACAGTAGTAACTGTGAGAGGGATCTTGGAGTCCTAGTGGACAACCATTTAAATATGAGCCAGCAGTGTGCAGCAGCTGCCAAAAAAGCCGACACAGTTCTAGGCTGCATTAACAGAGGGATAGAATCAAGATCATGCGAAGTGATAATACCACTTTATAATGCCTTCGTAAGGCCACACTTGGAATACTGCATTCAGTTTTGGTCGCCAGGATGTCGAGACTCTAGAAAGAGTGCAGAGAAGAGCAACAAAAATGATTAGGTGACTAGAGGCTAAAACATATGAAGAACGGCTGCAGGAACTGGGTATGTCTAGTTTAATGAAAAGAAGGATCAGGGGAGACATGATAGCAGTGTTCCAATATCTCAGGGGTTGCCATGAAGAAGAGGGAGTCAAACTATTCTCCAAAGCACCTGAAGGTAGAACAAGAAGTAATGGGTGGAAACTAAACAAGGAGAGAAGTAACTTAGAACTAAGGAGAAATTTCCTGACAGTTAGAACAATTATTCCGTGGAACAGCTTGCCTCCAGAAGTTGTGAATGCTCCAACACTGGAAGTTTTTAAGAAGATGTTGGATAACCATTTGTCTGAAGTAGTGTAGGGTTTCCTGCCTAGGCAGGGGGTTGGACTAGAAGACCTCCAAGGTCCCTTCCAACTTTGTTGTTGTTGTTGTTGTTGTTGTTGTTGTTGTTGTTGTTGTTGTTGTTGTTTTTGTTGTTGTTGTTTTTGTTGTTGTTTTTGTTGTTGTTGTTATTATTATTATTATTATTATTATTATTATTATTATTATTATTATTATTATTATTATTATTATTATTATTATTATTATTATTATTATTATTATTATTATTATTATTATTATTATTATTATTATTATTATTATAGATCAGGACCAAACGTTAAGTTGCAGTTTAGAAGCTTTATTGCTCAAGCCTATGCACAACAATCTAGTCAACTAGTACTAAATTGGCACTAGGTAACAGTTAACTGAGTTCAGGGGGGACTGGACTTGGATCACTTGTGGCAACGAAATGACTCCAGACTGATTACTCTCTTGACTCCGGCCTCTGGCTCTGCCTCTCCTTCTCCTACAGCAGGGGTGTCAAACTCAACTTCATTGAGGGCCGCATTAACATTGTGAGGGACCAGGTGTGTGTGGCCAGGAGGTCACAGCCCAATGGGTGGGCGTGGCCAGGTTGGGCAGGCCAGCTCAATGTCGCTCAAAACAGGGGCGGGCCCTGTGGGGGATCGGGCAGGGCTGGGAGGATAGACGGGTCTTTGGCAGAAGGGGGTGTGACCAGGACAGAAGCCGGGGCCTGATCCACTGGAGGAACAAAAACAGAAAGAGGGCCAGGCCGAGGCACCATGGGCTGGTCCTTCCCTGCTTCCAGGGCAGCTCTGCGGGCCAGGTCTAACCACCTCGTGGGCCGGATCCGGCCCACGGGCCTTGAGTTTGACACTCCTGTTCTACAGGAATGGTGATGAGCAGAGATCTTTTCCAGTTCACTTTGCCATCCTAGTCCAAGGGTGGTAGAGTCCTAATTTCCAGGAAATGAGCATTAGGAGTCACTTAGCTTTGATATCTGGACCAGGAAGGCACACATTTCAATATTATTCCAATGTACAAAAAAAGTTGGCTTGCCAAGACTGTCCTTTCAGATCTACCCTTTCCAAACGTGCACACAGAGAATAGGAGAAAAAACCCCGGCGTGTCATCTCAACACCTGAAACCTATTCCACGGTGTATACGCCTCATGATTTCCCAGAGATGTTGACTAGTCCAATTTGTGCATTCAGAACGTAAGACTGAGATGATTACACCTGGCTCTCCTTCCTTTATTAATCAGGAGTTTTGTTTTACACGCGCAGCTGTTCAGCTGCCGATTTGGATCCCACCCAAAGGAAAGAGTTTGTCTAATCATGTGCTCCTGCACCTCTGCCCCCATTGATCACTTGTACCAATCCAAGCTGTCTTTTCAATGCAGAGTTAACGTTTGCTCGGATATCTCTTTTTTGTCCTGTCTTTCGTCACAACGCCTCTCCCCCTCCGTACCCTCATACATTCAAAATTTACTTCTATTCAGCTTCTACAACGTTGACTTAATTCCTTCCTGCCTGCTGCTTTTGTTTCTGCACACCTTCTTCTTGAAAGCCTGATTTCTGTGGGGAAATGAGACTTCCCTCCCTCCTTTTCTTCCTTTTTGACTATTTGATTTTGTTGCGTTTCTTTCTTTTTCTTTTTTTCTTTGCAGCAGATTCTTTGAGAAGTTTAGGAAACTTGTTGTAATTGCTGCTCTGTGCCTAGCTGCCTAGTTTGCATTATTAATAGTTTGGATGGAGTGTGTGTGTGTGTGTGTGTGTGTGTGTGTGTGTGTGTGTGTGTGTGTATGTATGAATGAATGAAATGGATGTGAAAAAGTGATCAGGCTGGACGAGGATTGCACTTGCTTTGTAAAATGTGGAGAATGGCTGAGAATTTTCTTCCAACTTTTAAAAACCTTTTCAAAGCCCAGTATACTAATACATTAGCTGTCAAAGTTCTGACTGACGAACCAAAGTAAGCACGGCCAAGACAATCCAGTCTCTTAATGCAAAACTTTATTGAGTACATCATTTCAGCACCGACAAGAGCAAAACCAGATCTGACCATTTCCAGCACAAACTGACTTCTCTCTCCCTACAACACTATTCATCCTTTACATAAATGACCTTTGTGATCATATTATAAGCAACTGCGTTCTCTTTGCTGACGATGTTAAACTATTCAACACCACTGACAATACTTCTACTCTTCAAAAAGACCTTGACCATGTATCACAATGGTCTGATAACTGGCAACTTCAAATCTCAACCAACAAATGCTCTGTCTTACACATTGGCAAAAAGAATCTGAACACAAAATACAAACTTGGAGGACACGACCTCTAGACGACACTCACTCTGTTAAGGACCTTGGAGTACTCATATCTAATGACCTAAGCGCCAGAGCCCATTGTAACAACATTGCCAAAAAGGCACTAAGAGTTGTTAATCTAATCTTGCGTAGCTTCTTCTCTGGCAATATTACACTGCTAACCAGAGCATACAAAACATTTGCCAGACCAATCCTCAAATACAGCTCACCTTTCTGGAACCCGCACTGCATATCGGACATTAATACAATTGAGAAAGTCCAGAAATATTTCACAAGAAGAGTCCCCCACTCCACTGCTCGCAACAGAATACCTTATTCCACCAGACTTGAAATTTTGGGCTTAGAGCTACATTGCCTTCGATCTGATCTAAATGTAGTTCATAAAATCATCTGCCACAATGTCCTACCTGTCAATGAATACTTCAGCTTCAACCGCAGCAACACACGAGCACACAATAGAGTCAAACTCAATGTAAACCGCTCGAAACTCGACTGCAGAAAATATGACTTCAGCAACAGAGTGATCAATGCCTGGAATGCACTACCTGACTCTGTGGTTTCTTCCCCAAACCCCCAAAACTTTACCCTTAGACTGTCTACAGTTGACCTCACCCCATTCCTAAGAGGTCTGTAAGGGGCATGCATAAGCACACCACTGTGCCTACCATCCCTGTCCTTTTGTCCTATTGTCCAAATTTACCTATACCTATTTTGCTTTTGTTTATGTTTATATCATACCTGTTATCTTGTGCATGTGTTGACAAAATAAATAAATAAAATAAATAAATAAAATAAAACACCCACCTTGAATTATTTGTGAAAACAATAATAAAGATGAAATACAAATAAAGCACTAGCAGTATTCTCAGGCTTCTTTCCCAGCACTTCCTGGAAAGACCAAATGACCAGATCTTTCCCTTTTTTAAAGGGAAGCCCAAATACTAGTTTATTTTCCATCTCAATAATGCCAGTCCTGTCATCTTCTGCAAGGAAAATACCCATTTTCATTCCAGGGTGAACTGCGATACAAGTGCTCTTAATCTCCATTCTCTTTTGGCTGGCATTCAAACTCTCATATTCTGTGTGAACTTGAAGATGACATGTTCATCTGTCTCTGAAGACATCTTAGATCTGATTTACTTGCTGTGCTTTGCTTGATCTCATTTTCTAACATCAAGAATTGGCACGTTTTCAAATGGATATTATAGCTCTAGCTTTAACCTCAGCTTGATGTGCAGGTACGAGCAAATAAAAAATGTTGGTTTTCATGCTATGAAAAGCTTTCCTGGTTGGCTTCTGAACACCAAGGGGTCGTTAAGGCGCAGAAGTAAGTTTTGTTCTCAATGCAGGACTTTTTACTGACTTTATTTTTTTTCCCATCTGGGATTTAGCTTCCATGTAGCTTTGTTGCTCTGTAAAATGCACTTGAACTCAAGAATAGAATTCTTTGTAGAATTGAATTCTTTACTGGCCCAGTGTGATCGGACACCCAAGGAATTTGTCTGCGGTGCATAAGCTCTCAGGGTACACCCAAGCAACAAGTGATAAATCATGAACATAATCATAACACAATCATCATAAATCATAAGGTACAACACTCAGTGAGCATCATAAGATACTAAATTAAAGCAATCAACATAAGATACAAACAAAGTGATAGTCATAAGATGTAAAGGAATAGGAAATAGGAAAGATGAGAAGAATAATAGTAACCCAGGCCTACTACATGGTTTGATAACCTAGGGCAGGGGTGTCAAATTCACGTTGTCACGGCAGCATCATGTGACGTATTGGGACTTTCCCCCCATTTGTTAAACTGGATGTGGGCGTGGCCAGCGCATAACGCATCCAGCCTGTGGGCTGGGAGTTTGACAGCCCTGTCCTAGGGCATTAGACACTACCCAAAATACTATGGGAATTAGTTGTATCGCAGAGTGATGGCATGGGTCTTTGTGTCTAGTTGTTTTGGTGTGCAATGCCCTATGAAAAAGAAGTAGTTTTTAAGCTTTCCAGAGCTAGGGCAACATGAATATCAGAGATGGGTTCCTGCCGGAGCTGTCCGGTACGCAGCTCCGGTAGGGAGCGGCGGATTTCGCAACCGCTCCGGAGCCCTCTCTTCCGGTGCACCCGGCACGTCGCCATTTTTTCCCCGTGATTTTTGGGTGATTTTGCTTCTGCGCATGCGCGGAAGCAAAATCGCGCCAAAATCTTGCGAGCGGACACGCGCGCAAAAGAGATTTCTGTGAGATTTTGCCTTCGCGCATGCGCGGAAGCAAAATTGTGCCAAAATCTCTCTCGCGCGCACGCCCCCTCGCAAGATTTCGGTGCAATTTTGCTTCCGCGCATGTGCAGAAGCAAAATTGCATGAGGGGGGGCACGCATAGCGAGCGAGCGCCCCCCAAAGCGTGGAGATGCGCGTGAATGGCTCCGGCAGCAAGGTAAGTGAGCAACCCGCCCCTGATGAATATGTGTTTGTTTTTCAAATTTGAGCAAAGCTGGCTGGGAAATTCTGGGAGTTGAAGTCCTCCAGGCTTAAAGTTGCCAAGGTTGGAGACCCCTGCCCTATAGCATCCATCTTGAGGGAAGAAGTTGAAACAGTTTACGTCCAGAATGTGAGAGGTCTGTAGATATTTTCACGTCCTTTTTTCTGGCTCATGCAGTACACAGGTCCTCAATGGAAGGCAGGCTGGTTGCAACTGGTTTTGTTTTTTCCCCCCTGCAGTCCTAACTATCCATTGGAATCTGTGTCTGTCCTATTTGGTTGCTGTGCCAAACCAGACAGTTATAGAGGTACCAATGACAGACTCAGTAGTTCTTCTGTAGAACTGTTATCAGCAGCTCTTTGGGCAATCTGAGCTTCCTGAGTATCTGAATCTACTCTGTCCCATTAATGGAACAAGAATGTTGACAGTTTTGTCTCTTTCTCTGTCAAATGGAACAATATATTCCAGATAGATGCAAGTTTAGGTTAAAGACGCTGAGCTTGACAGCTGGAAAGCCCAGGTTCGAGACCCAAGAGCTGCGCGATGGGGTGAGCTCCCATTTCTTGCTCCAGCTCCTGCCCACCTAGTAGTTCGAAAGCATACAAATGTGAATAGATAAATAGGTACCACTTCAGTGTGAAGGTAGATTTATTATTAGAGTTGGAAGGGACCTTGTAGGTCATCTAGTCCAACCCCCTGCTCAAGCAGGAGTTCCTACACCATTTGAGACAGATGGCAGTCCAGTCTCCCCTTGAAGGTCGCAAGTGTTGGGGTAACAGCATTCCATATATCATGGCATATAGTCATGCTGGCCACATGACCTCAGAAGTGTCTTCGGACAATGTTGGCTCTCTTGGCTCAGAAACAGAGATGAGTATTGTCCCTAGAACTGGACACAACTGGATAGGGGAATTATTTACCTTTATAGGTTTAAAAAGATATAAGCCAAGGGTGAAATTCAGTAGGTTCTGACAGGTTCTAGAGAACCGGTAGCAGAAATTTTGAGTAGTTCGGAGAACCGGCAAACACCACCTCTGGCTGGCCCCAGAGTGGGGTGGGAATGGGGATTTTGCAATATCCTTCTCCCAGGAGTTTGGAGGGAATGGAGTTTTTGCAATATCCTTCCCCTGCCATGCCCACCAAGCCACGCCCACAGAACCGGTAGGGAAACATTTTGAATTTCACCCCTGATATAAGTATCAATGAAAATAACCTATTTTCTAAACTTACAGAAACCCCAAAGTATATATAAAAAAACCCATTCCTCATTTAAAGCTGCAAAGTATCCAAGATGGTGCCGACGAAGGCTGCCTCGGTGAAATGCTCTCAAATGGTTTGTTTATTTTCTACTCCATTCTTGACAAATGTATCTTTTCTTTTATGTACACTGAGAGCATATGCACCAAAGACAAATTCCTTGTGTGTCCAATCACACTTGGCCAATAAAGAATTCTATTCTATCTAAAATAGGAGGGAAGGATATATTCAGAAGCATCTCTCATTATTATTCAAAAAAGTCAATGTCACCATTTATGTACATTTTACCTCAGGACAACAATGATCTAATTAGGATTGAACATTGTCCTTCAAGCTTGTTAATCCTTCCACTAATGGAACTTGACAACTCAGCAACCCATACTCATCTAATTCTCCCTTGATGTGTTCATCCAGCAAAATATTACATTTTTCTCTCTTCACATGTGTTTATTCTTACCACAGGTTCCTTAAGCCATCAGTCTCCCAACACTTAATCCCACTGTCTCTTAAATCCCATCCAGAAAGGAGCGAGGGGGTGGGAGTGAGGTTTGTAGAAGCTATTATGGAAGACTAAAGACTATAAAACAAAATATAGACAGCAAGTAACCTGCAACTTTTTAAAACCCCAAATCAAGAACAGCTGTCATATAGTCAAGCTCAACCCCTTAATGAAAAGCACACTAGTCTTCCCTTGCCAAATTCATGTGCTGGGGGGGGATTGTGTGTGTGAGAGGGGAACTTTTGACTCAAGCTCCATGTCTTCTTTCAAGGTTTCAGTGATGTTTGTGCTGCCAGATTTAGATCCAAAGATAGGCTACTAATAATAAAGTTATTTAATAGGTAATCAAGACGAAGGATTAACTGTAGGGCTCCCACATGGCATTCGCTCGGATGCTTTCTTGGTTCCGTGCCAATTGCGGGACACTTCCAATCCAGCAGGAAGTGACCTTGCCACCTCTGCAGGAAGCAAAGAATAGTGGTTTCTTCAAGGAAGCTTAGCTTTTTGAAGGATCAAGAGGGAGGGGGTCTCATTTTTAGCTCTCCTCAAAGAATATTACTGAGTCACATCTAGCAAATCAACTGCTATCACCAGCATCAACTTTGCAATGGAGACAGTAATCCATTCAATTCCCTCCGAGCTACAAGATTTTGCACAAGATCTCGTGGAGGAGAACTCGGATTTTGTTTGCCTTTGATACAGATACTGTGGCAGATGACCACCCTTTCCATTCAATTGTATTGTTAACTGTCCGACTAGCAACCCCCCCAAAAAGGAAACACTCTCGGGAACTTTGAATTCCCAAAAGTAAAACTTTATTGGATACACCATTTTGGTACTGAAGAAACAAAACCAGCTCTGGTTTTCCCGCGCAAATGCTTGCCTAGTTAAAACAATAGCTTCCTCTTCTCCCCACCCCTGGGTGATCACATTGTCCAATTATGAGACTTTTTGCAATGGGAACAGTCCGCCTCTTTCTCAAGCACCTGTAATGGTGACCTTGATGGATGCCAAGCTCTCATGATCCACGCACACATTCTCAGCAATTTCCTCCTTCCCTCCCCCCCCAGTTCACTGGCAAGTTGAAAAGCATTAAGGCTTGAAAGAAGCAAAATGGTTCAATCTTGACATGGACATTAGGTTTTTTTTTTAAATCAACCAAACTTTGAACCTTTATAGGAAAGTAGGATTCTGATTCCATGGTTATTTTGTGAGAAAGTACGGTTTAGACTCCATTCCTTGAAAATGGCAGACAATGATACTTTGTTATGGGGGGGGATGTCCCTTGGACAGCAAAGGTGACCAACAAGCAAGTTATGAGTTCTGGAGCTCATAATACCAGACATATCACTGGAAGGCAAAAATCACAAAACAGGGTCTTAACTTATTTTGGCCATATCATACAGGGGAATTCACAGGAGAAAACAGTTATGATGTTTGGAAGAGTTAGCAGTAAAAGGAAGCCAGGTTGCCAAAGAACATGATGGCTGGAACCCATCAAAGCTGACACCAGCCAGAGCATAGAACAACTCAAAAAAAGCAGCACAAGATTGTAAGACGTGGAGAGACCTGGCCCATAGAATCACCAAGAGTTGAATACGACTGAATGGATAACATCATCATCATCATCATCATCATTATCATCATCATCATCATCATCATCATCATCATCTGTAATTCCTATAACTTTTAATAATTTTGTAGGAGGCTGAATGTTGCTAAATAAGCTTCAAGAGATACAGCACTGATGGCAGCTTGAGTTTCGTTGACCTTAGGGCTTCTTCGAGATTGTATTCAAATTGGAGGCCACATTGTGTTTTTTGGTTGCAGATTTATTATTATTATTATTATTATTATTATTATTATTATTATTATTATTATTATTATTATTATTATTATTATTATTATTATTATTATTATTATTATTATTATTATTATTATTATTATTATTATTATTATTATTATTATTATTATTACTACAACAACAACAACAACAACAAAGTTGAAAGGGACCTTGGAAGTCTTCTAGTCCAACCTCCTGCCTAGGCAGGAACCCCTACACCACTTCAGACAAATGGTTATCCAACAACTTCTTAAAAACTTCCAGTGTTGGAGCATTCACAACTTCTGGAGGCAAGCTGTTCCACGGATTAATTGTTCTCACTGTCAGGAAATTTCTCCTTAGTTCTAAGTTGCTTCTCTCCTTGTTTAGTTTCCACCCAAAGAACTATGCTGTTTATTTATTTTAATCAACGTATATGGCCACCATCCAACATGCAACTGCAACTTCAAGTGGCTTGCCTCAAGTTAAAAAATAACCATAGAAAAAGGAAAACCACAACACATCCAAGGTAAGCTACCATCAGCCTCTTAATCTTTACAGAGTTGGCCTGTGTTAAGCCTTTGCTAGGATCCAATTTTAATTGAAAACAAGTCCCCAAAACACAAAAATGTGGGCCAGAAATTTCACTCCTGCTTCATTTGGTGATAACGCTACAGTATTGTGTCCATCGTGGCTCCTTTCAGAGGGTGAGGAAAGTACCGTATTTTTTGGAGTATAAGACGCACCTTTTTCCTCCCTAAAAGTGGCTGAAAATTTAGCTGCATCTTATACTCCGAATGTAGCTTTTTCGGAGCTTTTTCCCCAGCCCTAACTAGGTGCTAACGATCTTCCCAGCTCTTACCTTGCAGGCTTTTTCATTGTTACTCTCTCCGAAGAATGTTTTTCCAGCCCTAAGTCTTTGCAGGTTTTTTTTTCATTGCTCTACTTGCTCCGAAAAAGTTTTTTTCTAGCCCTAACCAGGTGCTAATGATCTTCCCAGCTCTTACTGGCTTGCAGGCTCTTTCATTGTTACTCTCTCCAAAGAAGGTTTTTCCAGCCCTAAGTCTTTCAGGGTTTTTTTCATTGCTCTACTTGCTCTGAATAAGTTTTTTTCTAGCCCTAACCAGGTGCTAATGATCTTCCCAGCTCTTACTGGCTTGCAGGCTCTTTCATTGTTACTCTCTCCGAATAAGATTTTTTAAAGTCCTAACCAGGGGATAAAATAATGTGCTGAAGCTGACCAGACTAAGGACGTTAGCCAGATGAATACCTGGTAGGAAGAATTTTTCCTATTTTCCTCCCCCAAAATTAAGGTGCGTCTTATACTCCGGTGCGTCTTATACTCCAAAAAAATACGGTATATCTACTAGTCCACACACACATATTAATCACAGTCCATTTATTTTCACAATATGAATCAGTTGTGCTGGTCTAACGCAACAGATTTCCCACTAAATTGCTCAACTAGCTACATACAAGGTGAGGCCCATTGGCTCTTCCAGCTAGGTCCGAATAAATTTCTCATGTGCTTTCCTTTCTAATATGGAGCAGAAAGGTGTAAAGTTCATGCCAGGAGAGCTGTCTAAATCTAGAAGCATCTAATGAGGGAAGACATACAGGAGGATTCATAATTGATGCAGGAAAAATAAAAGACCAACTGATTCTCATAGAAGTGTCTAGTGAGTGTTTTTCTTACATTATTCATGAACTCATCCAACAGTGATACTGCATCGTAAAAACCCAGTTTAAGTAACAATCAAAAATACTATGTTGCCTGCATGGTTTGTTTCTAAAAAAGAAAACAACAAATTGAGATTTTTTTTTCTTAATTTGTGAATTACATAGGTCCCCTCCAGCAGTGGGTTTCACATTATGTTACTACTGGTTTGTCTCTGCGCGCGCGCCAGCGGTGGGTTTATTCATTTATTTATTTGTTTGTTTGTTTGTTTGCTTGCTTGCTTGCTTGCTTGCTTATTTATCTATCTATTTATTTATTTATTTATTTATTTATTTATTTATTTATCTATCTATCTATCTATCTATCTATCTATCTATCTATCTATCTATCTATCTATCTATCTATCTATCTATCTATCTATCTATCTATCTATCTATCTATCTATTTATTTATTTATTTATTTATTTATTTATGATTCTTATATGCCGCCCTACTCCCTGGGGACTCAGGGCGGCGTACAACATTTGAAGAACCACTAAACAATATAATTTAAAACAATTTAAAATGCATTTAACAAGCATACAAAATCTTACATACATAGGGGAGACCAAGATGAAGTTGTCTCAAAACCCCACCTGCAGGAAGAGCTATGTCTTCACGGCTTTTCGGAAGGCCAGCAAGGTGGGGACAATTCGTATCTCTGGGGGGAGTTGGTTCCAGAGAGCAGGGGCCCCCACAGAGAAGGCCCTCCCCCTAGGCCCCACCAGTCGGCACTGTTTGGCTGACGGGACCTGGAGGAGACCCACTCTGTGGGACCTGACCGGTCGGAGGGAGGAATGAGGCAGAATGCGGTCCCAAAGGTAGCCTGGTCCTAAGCCATGCAGGGCTTTAAAGATGATGATCAATACCTTGAATTGTACCCGGAGACCAATGGGCAACCAATGCAGCTGGCGGAGTATGGGTATTACGTGGGTGTATCTTGACACACCCACCACAGCACGCGCAGCCGCATTTTGCACCAGTTGAAGTCTCCGAATACTCTTCAAGGGTAGCCCCATGTAGAGCGCATTACAGTAGTCCAATCGAGAGGTGACAAGGGCATGAGTGACCGTGAGTAGAGCCTCCTTCTCCAAGTATGGTCGCAATTGGTGCACCAGGCAAACCTGTGCAAAAGCCCCCCTAGCCACAGCTGCAAGGTTTTGGTCTAATTTTAGCTGTGGATCTAGTAGGACTCCCAAATTGCGAACCCGTTCCGAGGGAGTTAATTTTTTTCCCTCAAGAACCAAGGAGGGACTAAGTCGACATGGTCCTTAGGAGGCAATATCCAGAGCCACTCAGTCTTGTCGGGGTTGAGTTTGAGTCTGTTTCTCCCCATCCAGGTCCTAACGTCGTCCAGGCACTGGCACATTACATCAACTGCCTCCCTGAATTGAGACAGAGTGGCAGAATACCATCTCTGCTTAAAAGCACACCAATCAGCATGAGTAAAATCTTGCAGAAAAGCAGTTCGTGGAGTAAATACATGGGTTAATTTAATGTGTGCATGTACATTTTTAAGATTGTGCAGGAACAGCACATCTCGATCTAATGTAAATACTCTGCACTAAAGCAGCCAAAATGCATCAAATTTGCTAAGACACAAAGGTTGCATTTGAAGTACTATTGTTTATCAGGGCTTTGGAAACACAAAGGAAAAAAAAACAGATGCTGATAATCTGGAAGAGATCTTCTACAATTTTTCCTGATTAATTCTCAAGAGTTCTGTAAAGCAAGGCAGAGACAAGCCCAGGAATGAAGTAGATTGGGAAAATCAACTCATCCTTTATGGATATAATGTAATCTTATACTTCAGTAGATGGAAGGTTTCCATTTATTGATGAAATGTTGATACCAGAAAATAAGAACCCCCCCGAAACCAAATCAATCCTTTTTTAGGAACCATAGAAAGAGTGTCTAATATCTTAGAAAGATCATGTTTCTTAACTCCTTTGGGCATTATAAGAAATATAGTGCTTCACAATCTTGATATAGGTCAGTGATGGCTAAGCTTTTTCTCGTCGCATGCCAAAAGCATGCGTGCACTGGCACCCATAATACAATGTGCGCACAACACCTCCCCGCGCACCCAGCCCCCATGCATGCATGTGCGACCCCCGCCCCGTTTTGGGCCTAGCAGGCCTCCCTGCAGCCTCCTGGGACCAAAAACAAGCTGCGGGGGGCATCATACCTCCCCACGCCCCGTTTTGGGCCTAGCAGGCATCCCTGCACCCTCCTGGAATCAAAAATGGGCTGTAGGGGGGGGGCGCAGCAACCCCGCACACTCCCCATGCCCCATGCATGCATGTGCGATTCCCCAATGCATGCGCACATGTCTCCCACATGTCTCCCACGCCCTCTGCACCTGCACGGCAGATATCCAAAAATCAGCTGGCCTCCCCAACGCATGTGCGGTGCAGCTGAGCTGGGCCACGGCTTGCACTCTCGCAGAGAGGGCTCTGCATGCCACCTGTGGCATGCGTGTCATAGGTTCACCATCACGGATATAGGTAGTCATCCCATTTTTGCTTAAATCTGCAGGTCCATCACTCTCCAAGATCAGGTGATTTGTTGCCAAATAACTTGTATCATCAGGAAGTTCAGTGTCTTTGCTCTTAAGGTGCAAACATCTCTCCATTTCAAGATTCCATATTTCTAGACAAATAGACTGTTCTATGAGCCACTTCTTCACTGCAGTTTTCACTTCCTCGTCACTGGAATAATGTTTGCTTCTCAAACCCTCTTTCATGGGGCCGAAGAGATGATACTCTGAAGGCGCTAAATCTGGTGAGTATGGAGAATTATTATTCCAGTGACGGCGAAGTGAAAACTGCAGTGAAGAAGTGGCTCAAAGAACAGTCAACAAAATTTTACGAGGCAGGGACACATGCTCTCATTCGAAGGTGGAACATTGCTATTGAGAGAAACAGTGACTATGTTGAGAAGTAGGGATGTGATCCACAGAGGACCAGCTTCATTTTGATGTATGCTACATGTTCCTGTGTTGGTAATTATACCTGTCCTAAAGACAATGGCATTACGTTTCGACTCACCCTTGTAGAATTCATGGCTAATGTCCACTTACTTTAAACAGAAATATGGTGGCTATTCCTCTTGATAAATGATAAAAGTAGAAATAAGAATAATTCTAAATTCCAAAGATTGTGGCTGAATGGATTTGGCCAGTGGAAGGTCTACAGCAATGTGAAATAAATCTTGCTTCCACTATGAATCTTTTTGTTTATTGGCATTGCTGAAAGTAAAATTCAGGAAGAACGAAAGAAAAAGTTGATAATATAGACCGTGATCTAATGCATGCACGCATAGACATTATACGCACACTTGCACACACTTCGGAGAAAAGGTTTGCAATTTCATTCTGGAATAGACTTCAAGGGCTCGACACTCCAAATTGGAGCCAGATCTTCAGCCTTCATTTAGCATTTGGAAAAGGCCCTGGATAGATTTGTACACTCCCCAGTGTGAATATTTCTCTAAGTCTAGCAGATCAGCAAGATTGTGTCTGTTCCAGCTCCTGCTTATATAGTGATGTATATGTTACAGGAACTGTTGCATAATGCATCACGATCTGGCAGGCCTACTGTGTGTGGTGGTGGTGGATGGCTTGAAACAGAAACTTGCAATAATAAAGTCAGCTGTCTCTCCCTCCCTCCCTCCCTCCAGGGGTGGCTTCTAACTTACCTTGTTGCCAGTTTACTTCCTCCCACGTCACATGGGTGCACCTCGTGGGCGTGCACGTGCTTCACGCACGTGCATGTGCATGCACAGCGGCAAAAAATAAAAAAAAATTAAAAAAGAGCCAAAAACAAAATGGTGACACATGCGCAGTGCCAGAAACTCGGCTTCTGCACATGCGCAGAAGAAAAAAAAACCAGGAAAAAATTCGTGAAAAAAAATCAGGAAAAAAAAATCCCATTTTTTTAAAAAAAATAGATGGCGGCGCCCATGGACTGAGCCGGTTCCATGATGTCATTGTGACATCACCGTGACATCACCAGTGGGTTGCTACCGGTTCAGGCAAACCGGTCCAAACCGGGAGAAACCCACCTCTGCCACCCTCCCTCCCTCTTTCCTTTCCTTTCCTTTCCTTTCCTTTCCTTTCCTTTCCTTTCCTTTCCTTTCCTTTCCTTTCCTTTCCCCTTTCCCTTTCATTCTCTCCCTCTTTCCTTCCCCTCCCCTCCCCTTCCCTCTCTCTTTCCTTTCCTTTCCTTTCCTTTCCTTTCCTTTCCTTTCCTTTCCTTTCCCTCCCCTCTTCATTTTCTCCTTCCTTCCTTCTTTCCTTCCTCCCTCCCTCCCTCTTTCCTTTCCTTTCCTTTCCCCTTTCCCTTTCATTCTCTCCCTCTTTCCTTCCCCTCCCCTCCCCTCTCCCTTTCCTTTCCCTCCCCTCTTCATTTTCTCCTTCCTGCCTTCCTGCCTTCCTTCCTCTCTCCCGCCCTCTTTCCTTTCCTTTCTCTTTCCCCCTTTCCTTTTCATTCTCTCCCTCTTTTCTTCCTCTCTCCCTTTCCTTTCCTTTCCTTTCCTTTCCTTTCCTTTCCCTCCCCTCTTCATTTTTCCTTCCTTCCTTCCTTCCTTCCTTCCTTCCTTCCTTCCTTCCTTCCTTTCTTTCTTTCCTCCAGCTCCACACACTTCAACCACATATTTCCTACTTGCAATGCCTTTTCAAAATTATTCCTGAAATTGGAAGAGAGATGGCAAGCATTTTGCTGGAATCTATTGTGTCTGTTGCATTGCATTTTCATTTTCATTTTTCTATCTAGATTTACTTGTAAGACACTCAGAGTCACTTACAAAGTAAGATGGGTGTGAGCTTAAATTCCTCCCCTTTGAAGAACAGGCTGGGGAATTTGGAGCGGCATGAATCTGCGGATGCTCTGACTACTGCAACAATGAGGATAGAGATCTCTGTGTAGCCCATCAGACACAACTGGTCCATTCCTACTGTAAACCTAGACAACAGAATATTTATATTCGGTATCTTCAATATTATGTGTAATAACTTCTCTTTTCTATTTGATTGGTGAGAGGGGAAAAAAAAACCCTCTGTGTAAAAATGCTATTTCCTAGACTTGTTGTATCATCACTAATTATTCCTTCTAAGCTGTTACTGCTTTTAATACACTGTTAATTTGCACACCTCAAGAGTTCATATCACTGATTGATTTTTTGAAGGTGTCATAATTGTGGGTAAGAACGTTTCAACTCCCAATTAATAAATACAACTTCTTAGTTGATGCTTGGAATTAATCTCCTCTAATTCCCCTCTTGGGCAATTTGACTTGTTTGGATCATGATACAACAGTGAAGAAATCAGTATTTCATCTCAGCTAGTTGGGGAATAGGAAAGATAATAAATACTGTTTGCAAAGTGAGTAGACACTGTCTTTTCCAGGGCAGTAAACATAAATCCTGTCCTATAAGCTAAGCCAGCAGTTCTATCACAACCTTGCTTTTTTTTTTTAAAAAAAGTGTCATATAGTGGCTTAGCAGGTTTTATATTCTTCAACTCATCATTACGTCTCCCCAGGGAATCGTGGGTACTGTAGTTCTGCGAGAGTTTAATGATCAGCAATGCAGAACAGAAAAATTTCCAGTGGCCTCATTAAAATGCGGCTCCATGATATTTACCTAAGATGTTTATATCAGGCTTTGGCAGCCTATAACTCTTGCCTGCATTTCATAAGCTGTCAGTGATCAACTGAGCTCCTCTGCAAGGATCAAGTAGCTTTTTACCCTACCGAGCAGGGGATCAAAAATAAAGAGAGAGAGAAAGAGGAAGGAAAAGAGGAAAGGAGAGGAAAATGGCAAAAATGTAATGGCCACTCATGCGCTCCCTGATGGGTTAGTACAGGAAATATTGCATTAAAAATAGTCTTGCTATTTCGTGCGAAGCAGACTTAGGCTGATTCTGTAATATGTTCCAAATTATGCAAAATGTATTATTCAAGAATTCAGCAGTTTGCTAGGTAATGGGATAAATGGTATAGCAGAGAACTAGACGTACAATGGCCAAATCAAATAAAAACCCAGTTCAGTTTTAGATTTGCTGAGGTATGTTAGTTTCAGGGTCTTTCTTGGTGTGAGGGAGAAGAGAATGTAAATCTTGGTTCCTATCCTGAAGTCTTCCATTCACAAAATCTCAAATTCAACCAATTGCTGCGTTTATTGATATGGGCAAGTGTAGGCAACAATTGGGTAGCGCTGATTATAAATTTGTAGAAATAGCAATAGGACTTAGACTTATATACAGCTTCATAGTGTTTTCACAGCTGTTGTGGCCTGCCAGCTGCCAGCGGAGCTGGCGGCAGACTCGGACGAGGAGGAGGAGGTTGGGGGAGGAACTTGGGCCAGTTCTGGAGTCTGAGGAAGGCTCTGATGGGTGCTCTGCGTAGGAAGCAGAGATAGAGCCAGGGCCATCCGACATTTCCCAGGGACCGGAGAGGCAGCTGCCTTTGGAAGCTGAGATAAGTGGGGAGGGAGAACAGCTGGGGCCTATTCCAGATGCATGTATGCACAGAGCTGTTAGGAGAGGAGGACAATGGAGGACAAGGAGTTGACTCAGGAAGCAAGGCACACATCGTGGATGCTGAATGGCCCCTCCCTGTCTGGGGAATAAATAGAAGGAAAGGGGAGTGGTGGTTGTGGGAGACAACCGTTGGGATTTCGGAAGATTTGGCTCATTGTGCCTCAGAGACTGCTTGCCAGAACTTAATTTACAGCTTTGCAGGCTGGAAGCTCCTGGCCTGGCAATTATCTCAAAAAACTGATAAGGTCTGTTACTGCAGTTAACTCTTTGAAGGATTATTGCCTGGACTTTTTGGTGTGTGAATGCCATTAATTCACAGGAGATAAATAAAGAGGGATTTTTCAGGACAAGGAGTCTGTTTCTTTGTTTCTGCTAAGGTTGGGTCAGAACAACAGCCCTCTTTAACCAGTTTACAGAGTCAGCATATTGCCCCCAACAATCTGGGTTCTCATTTTATGATGGAAGGCTGAGTCAACCTTGAGCTGGTCAGGAACGAATTACTGGCAGTGAACAGTGAGTTAGCCTGCAATACTGTGCCACCTATTGGACTCCATTTCACTCACTACAAGTACAAGCTGGCAAATCTGAAAAAAATAAATAAAGGTAAAGGTTTCGCTGTCAATCATATCTGACTCTAGGGCACGGTGCTCATCTCTGTTTCTTGGCTGAGCGAGCCAAGAAAGCCAGCAAGTCTGAAGACAATTTGCATGGTCATGTGGCCAGCATCAGGGGCGGGTTCCTAATTTTTTTACTACCACTCTGTGGGCATGGCTTATTTTGTGGGTGTGGCTTGCCAACCATGTGACCGGGTGGGCATGGCTTGCCAGCCATGTGACCGGGTGGGCGTGGCTTGCTGGTCATATATTAGTTATTTCAGAGAGATGTTACTACAATTTTTGCTATTTTATACCTTACATGAAAAGCTTTGCATACAAAGTATGTGATACACCATGGCAACACAGCAACATAGTTAAAAGACAAGCAAGTCTCATACAGCATTTTTGGCTTCAGTAATGGATTCCTTAGACGAAAATATTAAGGACTGTTAAAAGAACAGTATCTTTTAACAGTCCTCAATGTTTTCGTCTAAAGAATAACAGTATAAAACTGTATAAAATTAACAGTATAAAAGGTTAAGCTTTCGGAAAACGCCCACTTTGGGAAGCTTTAGGCAAAAGCGAAGGAAGTGTCAAATGCGAGCTTCTTATTACTTTCAAGCGAAGGGACGGGGAAAGACTTAACTGTCAGGTTTCTGGGTATGCGCAGAATAATTTTTTTAAAAAAAATTAATTTTTTTTTTAAAAAAATGGTGGTGCCCAGGCACCGGCAACCGACTGCACCAGTACTGTGATGTCACCAGCGAGCCGCTACCGGTGCTATAGAGTGGACCGCACTGGTAGGAACCCACCACTGGCCAGCATGGCTATACACCAAAGGCACACGTACCACTGTTACCCTCCCAATGAAGTGGTACCTATTAATCTATTCACATTGGCATGCTTTTGAACTGCTAGGTGGGCAAAAGCTGGGGCAGGAACAGGAGCTCACCCTGTTGTGTGGAGCTCAGGTTTTGAATCTGGGAAGTTAGCTCTCCAAGCTCAGTGTCTTTAGATAGGAAGGTTAAGTAGATAGATAGATAGATAGATGATAGATAGATAGATAGATAGATAGATAGATAGATAGATAGATAGATAGATAGATAGATAGATAGATAGATAGATAGATAGATAGATAGATAGATAGATAGATACCGGTAGGTAGATACTGGTAGGTAGGTAGGTAGGTAGGTAGGTAGGTAGGTAGGTAGGTAGGTAGGTAGGTAGGTAGGTAGGTAGGTAGGTAGGTAGGTAGGTAGGTAGATAGATAGATAGATAGATAGATAGATAGATAGATAGATAGATAGATAGATAGATAGACACAGACAGACAGACCAATATATAATAGATAGCAGATAGATAGATAGATAGATTACTGCCAACCTGCCTTCCATTGAGGACCTGTATACTGCACGAGTCAAAAAGAGGGCCGTGAAAATATTTACTGACCCCTCACATTCTGGACATAAATTGCTTCAACTCCTACCCTCAAAAAGGCGCTACAGAGCACTGCACACCAAGACAACTAGACACAAGAACAGTTTTTTCCCGAACGCCATCACTCTGCTAAACAAATAATTCCCTCACCACTGTCAAACTATTCACTAGGCTGCATTACTACTACTATTAGTTTTTCTCATCGTTCCTATCACCCATCTCCTCCCACTTATGACTGTATGACTGTAACTTGTTGCTTATATCCTTATGATTTATATTCATATTGATTGTTTCCTGATTGCTTACTTGAACCCTATGACAACCATTCTTGACAAATGTATCTTTTCTTTTATGTACACTGAGAGCATACACACCAAAGACAAATTCCTTGTGTGTCCAATCACACTTGGCCAATAAAGAATTCTATTCTATTCTATTCTATTCTATTCTATTCTATTCTATTCTATTCTATTCTATTCTATTCTATTCTATTCTAGATAGATAGATAGATAGATAGATAGATAGATAGATAGATAGATAGATAGATAGATGATAGATAGATAGACAGACAGACAAATAGATAGTAGATAGCAGATAGATAGATAGATAGATAGATAGATAGATAGATAGATAGATAGATAGATAGATAGATAGATAGATAGATAGATAGATAGATAGATAGATAGATAGTCAGGCAGTGATTTTATATTGCCTGTTACATGTATATGGAGGGAGATGCATCCCTATCAAATATAATGGTTTATTCCTGAGCACGTGATTAATATGTTCCTAGTACGCATGTGTACATTCCTTTCTTTCTCTTCAGCTTCTGTAAGAAGCAAGACCTGTTTTAGAGCCAGGATGTGATTTATTATTTTTGTACCGAAATAAATATTTTATACCTTAGCATTTAAACTGCGGTTTATTTTTATAATGTCAGAGTTTCAGGTAAAGATCTATTTCGCCTCTGATAAGAGTAATTCTTATCTAACATAGATAGATAGATAGATAGATAGATAGATAGATAGATAGATAGATAGATAGATAGATAGATAGATAGATAGATAGACAGACAGACAGACAGACGACAGACAGACAGACAGACAGACAGACAGACAGACAGACAGACAGACAGACAGACAGACAGACAGACAGACAAATAGATAATAGATAGCAGATAGATAGATAGATAGATAGATAGATAGATAGATAGATAGATAGATAGATAGATAGATAGATAGATAGATAGATAGATAGATAGATGGGTTGGGTGGATGGGACAGATAGACGGATGGATAGATGGATGGATAGATAAATGGATGGATAGATAGATGAGAGATGAGAGATGAGAGAGAAAGAACAGACAGACAACAGACAGACAGACTCCAGTAATGTGTTCCATTTTTTTCTCAATGTGACTTATGGCCGTTTTTCCCAGTTACAACCTTCACAGCATCCCCATGATCATATGATCAACTTTTGCAACCTTCTGTCAAATGCAAAGTCAATGGGGAAGCCAGATTCATTTAACAACTGGGTTACTAACTTATCAACTGCAATGATTCACTTAACAATTGTGGCAAGAAAACTCATAAAATGGGGCAAAACTCTCTTAAAAAATGTCTCACTTAAGAACAGATATTTTGGGCTCAATTGTGGTTGTAAGTCGAGGACTTACCTGTATACACCTAAAGACACCATCAGCCTCTAAGGTTGAGACTGAGATCAAGGAACAGCTTCAGAGGTGGGATTCAGCAGGTTCTGACCAGTTCTGGAGAACCGGTAGCGGAAATTTTGAGTAGTTCGGAGAACCGGTAAATACCACCTCTGACTGGCCCCGCCCCATCTATTCTCTGCCTCCTGAGTCCCAGATGATCGGGAGGAAATGGGGATTTTGCAGTAACCTTCCCCTGGAGTGGGGAGGGAATGGAGATTTTACATTATCTTTCCCCTGGAGTGGGGAGGGAATGAAAATTTTACAGTATCCTTCCCCTGCCATGCCCACCAAGCCACGCCCACACCCACCCCACGCCCACCAAGCTACACCTACATAACCAGTAGTAAAAAAAATTGAATCCCACCACTGAACAGCTTCCTCAAAATGTCTGCCCCTAGACGCCATAGACCACCCTGGAACTAGAAGGAGCAAGTAAGGAGTTATTGGGCAACTGGACACAACCATACAATTATCTAATGCCTGGTCAAGAATAACCTTGGCCCGGATGGAACTCACTAAACAGACTGTGCACCCAGGTATGACAATCGAAGTACAATTATGAAAATTGGGCTTCCCTATAGAAGATAATTTTATGACCTATTTTTAAGTGTTTTTATAACCTATTTTGCGACTATTTTATTTGCTCAGTGTTGAACGTTATATGTCTATAGTTTGTAAGTGCTTCTGACACAAATAAAGAAAGTAATTTCCTGGTGAAACGGAATGAAAACTGCAAATTAGGAGGAATAAACCTGCAAAGTTTCATATGAATAAGTTTGGGGTGAATAACATCATTTATACTGGGATGGTCTAAAAATAATGCCTATAGTTTCCTATGTTGTGAGTACAGATTTTAAAAAACAACAACATTGAATACAGCATGCAGGTGTCCTTCATAAAGAAACCTGCAATTCAGAAAGTTTACAGCAGTTATTCTTGTAAGAACAAAGGCTTCACATTTGTGGAGGAAGGATGAGTTTAAATATCTTGATTTCAATTCATTCCATTACGTCAGTTCAATGTGGATTATCAATTTGAGTTGATTTCAAATCGCTATCCTGATTCAATGAAAATCTTAAAGTGACAAAATGCATGTGCATGTGTCCTTAAGTTTGTGGAATCACCAAATCAGCTCATAAGCACTCCGTCTGATTCGGTGCGTCAAATCAATTTGGCAACTGAACAGACATCTCAAACTAAAGAGACGGTTTGATGAAATGGCCTTCAAATCAATGGTACACAGAAAAACTTCTCCTATCCTAGTAATTTCCCCTTTCTGAGATTCTGTTTTCTTTTTCCCTATTTTTATGAAAGTAGTTTATTCCATAAACCAAAAAAAGTACACTTTCAATCTATTTTAAGGAAGTTTGCCTCAATATGGACTTAAATATGGACATGTACATCAGATCAATTCAGCCAAATTTAAAAGTCAGCCCCTAAGAGTTTCATTGAAATAATTGGTTGACTTGCTGGCTGAAGAGAAGGGAGATTAAAGGTTATTTTTGTTGTGTGTAATGATTTTAAGGCTACTTGTTAAGATATTTAAATTTAGTAGCTGGAGCTGTGGGGTTGTGCATTGAGCTAGAAAACACAGTTATTGTTCCGTTCCCGGAATGGTGGGTCATGAACAGTGCGAACCAGACTTCAGAGTTAACAGCTCTTTATTTGAAATAATAGCTAGCAGGTTGCCAAATGCGGCAGCTAACACACACACACACACACTCTCAGCTGACGGCAACAACTGAGGTCTTGTTTGACAGCTCCTTATATAGGGAGCTGTCAAACAGGTAGCCAATCAGGAGGCAGTATAGCGTCCCCTGTAGAAGACGGACCTGATTGAAAACTCCCGGACATAACAGTTATAGTTGATTGTTTGGAGACTGCTGGCTCCTGCATGAGGCAATGTGTGCTGTGATTGGTTGCTGTGGGTGTGGAGGGGGAGTTTCCCTTTTTCCCGCCTTTTTCTTCTGTGTGGCTTGTGTGCTTGTGTGATTTACCTCATGATGCTCTTGTTTGCCTGGCAATCTAATTTTGATGTATATATTGTTGTAAAATATATTTATTTATATAAAACTACAAGTTCGTGTCAGCATCTCTGATTTCATTTGGACACCTGCTGCACAATTCCATGACACTACTGTGGGAAGCCCTCCCACTCCTAGAAGAATGAAATATTTTGAGGAATGTTAAAAAGGCAGGATCTTTTGAAACTCCTTGTGTGTTTGCCTCAAAGAAGGAGAGAGTTGATACCAGTTTTTTTAGTTGGGGTTGGAATGAATTAAAGAAGCCACAAACTAAGGATGTGGAAAAATTCTGTAGCCTGTTGGATCTCAAGTTATCCACCCTCACATTAGAATAATCCCTTTTCCTTGTTCACAAGAGTGCCTTACAGTTACTCCTGGACTTACAACCATTTGTATAGTGACCGTTCTAAGTTACAGCTGCATTGCAAAAAATGCCTTTTGACTGTTACAGCATCCTCAGTGTCACATGATCAAAATTCATATTTATGACGGTTGCAGTGTCCCAGGGTCATGTGATCCCCTTTTGCGACCTTCTGACAAGCAAAGTCAATGGGGAAGCCAAATTCAGTTAACAACCATGTTAGTAACTTAAGACTGCAATGATTCTAGCAGCTGTGGCAAGAAAGGTCATAAAATCGGGCAAAATTCACTTAACAACTGTCTTGCTTGGAAAGTTTAGGCTCGGTTGTGGTTGTAAATTGAGGACTACCTGTATTCTTTAAACCAGGGATCTCCAACTTTAGCAACTTTAAAACTTGTGGACTTCAACTCCCATGACTAACTGGGGAATTCTGGGAGTTGAAGTCCACAAGTCTTAAAATTGCCAAATTCATTCCATTCCCTGCACTAAACCAATGTGTTCATCTCTCTCTTTTTTTTAATCATTCATGACAAAAAAACTTGTCTTCTACAGGATGCATTATAAAATTTAGATCAGCCAAGGAAAATCTCTTCCAGACTTTTCCTTTGATAGATGGAGAATGTTGAGACATCTCAAAGCCAGAAGTGATGTCGGTTGCATTTTTATGTTTTGATATAATAGGGAGAAGAGACGCCATGATCTCTATTGATGTGGCCAATATCCTATGAAGCTGCCAAAGCTTTCCTGCAGAAAAAAATGAGGGAATACCACTGAAAACTACTTGTGGAATAACATACCGATATATCGAGCATATCAGCAATAATTATTTCTCTGCCTGAAATAGATATACCAAGATTACATTTGTGTCATGCTATATGTTATAGTACAGTAGAAACTCAGTTATGAGCAATCTGTCTTCCTGAAATTTTCATGACACTGAAGTCCTCTTGCCTAGACATCTTCATCACTTCTTGTCTCTTCCTTCACCACTTCTTGGCTTGCTGAGAGCCCCAAACTCTACATTTTGATAGAAAATTGTGAACCTCCTTAATGGAGAACAGGGTTGAAAGCAAATAACATTGAGAGAAATCAGCTGTTACTTCAATACAGTGGAATTGTGTTAGATGGATTGATCTCTTTTTATTCCCTAATATAAAACATAACTTGATTTTTTAAATCATTGCTGGTTATGTGCAAGAATCAAATATACCAAGAGTGCTAGAATGCAGATATTACTGAAACAAAGGACAAAACAGAACAAAAATCAGAATCAGAATCAGCATGATATAGTAGATAATGAGTGGATTCTACACCTATGAGTTGTGATAGATGGGTGGATGAGTGGATGGATGGATGGATGGATGGATGGAAGGAAGGAAGGAATCTGAAGATCTGCCACCTGACCTTCAGAGTTAAAGTAAAACTGCAAATCTTTGACAGCCAAGTACCAATGCAATTTTTGATTCTACCTACAATTTGCAATGCTGAATCAAAGTTCCTATTAGACAAGTACATGTTTATCTTTTTCTCTGTTGAAAGAGAAGAGTAAAACTAGCGAGGACAAATTAAGGCCTTCTTCCATTAATTCTAAAGGGTTAGGACAGTGGCGGTGAACCTTTTTCGTGCTGAGTGCCCAAAGCGCGCACATGTGCACCCCCCCAAATGCAATGTGTTCCCCCCATGCATGCACTCCCCCACACACATATGCCCCACCCCCAGCACATGTGCATGTATCCCCTAAGCATGCACCCCACCCCCCACCCATTTTGGCTTCCAGGTTGGTGTAGGAGGCTTTCCAGGCCCAAAATGGGGCGCGGGGGGCGCACATGTGTGCGAACCCCCAAAATGCAATGTGAACAACCCCACATATGCATGCCCCCCGTGCATGCGTCTCCACGCATGCGCCCCCCATGCATGCACGGTAGAGACCCGAAGACCAGCTGGCCAGCAGGAGGCGCACATGCATGCACAGTGGAGCTGGGCTGGGGTGACGGCTGGCATGCCCACAGAGAAGGCTCTGCGTGCCACCTATGGCATGCGTGCCATAGGTTCGCCATCTTGGGGTTAGGAAATATATAAGGAAATTGAGGAAACTAGTCTTAGAAAGAAAGAGAGAGAGAGATTTGATTTCTTAGCAAGTGCACTTAAAACAAAATACGTTTTGTTTTTCTTTGAGTGTTAATTAATAGGTTTAGGTTTTAATTGTTAGGGTAGCTCAACCCTTTGGAAAGGCAGTGTTTAACTTTGGCAAATATTTTAATAAATAAATCTCTCTCTCTCTATCGGGAGTAAACACTGGAACAAAATAATGAGGTTCCAAGCATTTCATTTCCTCGGGAATCAAAGTAAGCATCATTTTGACCTCTGAAGTGTTGAACTGGTAGAGAGATTCTTCTAAAAAAAGTATCTGTGACCTTGAGAAGCGGTAGGTTAATAATTCTAATTATTTCTAGGCATGTATCAGGAATTGGTTGAATTATCACATTAGATTAGTCACAGGGTACATGAAAAGAAAGGGGAAATGAAAAAAGATGAGTGAAAATACATTTCAATAACAAGAAAGCTTGCAAAATGCATAGTGTGAGTTAGAAAATTTACAGTTGATAGATCAACAAGATGGCGAAATGGTCCAAGAAAATTATTCATGGCTATACAAAGAAGCATTTTAGTAGAGAAATGTATAATATGAAACCTTAAGTTTAGGGCCAGGATGTCAGGACCATCCAAATGTTGCTGCTGAATTGTAACAGGACAGAAAAATATTAATTGCATGATGAGTATTCCGTTATAGTTAAATTTATTAAATTAAAAAAAAATCTACCGTATTTTTTGGAGTATAAGACGCACCGGAGTATAAGACGCACCTTAGTTTTGGGGGAGGAAATAGGGAAAAAATCTACCTATCGGGTATTCATCTGGCTAGCATCCTTAGTCTGTTCAGCTTCAGCACATTATTTTATCCCCTGGTTAGGACTGAAAAAAATATTCTTCAAAGGGAGTAGGAATGAAAACAAGCCTGCAAAGACTTAGGGCTGAAAAAAACTACTTCGGAGGGAGTAGGAAGCTGGGGAGATTGTTAGCACCTCGTTAGGGCTGGAAAAAAAAGCTTAGAAAAAGCTACATTCGGAGTATAAGACGCACCCAAATTTTCAGCCTCTTTTAGGGAGGAAAAAGGTGTGTCTTATACTCCGAAAAATACGGTAATTTTTCTCTGAATCCTGTCCATTTTAGGAATGTGACTGTTAGCACCTCAAATGAAAGTCCTATACTCCTTTAGAAATAGTTAGAACATTTGATGGAAGAAGTACTTTACAAGCAAAGTCTTCTATTCTTCTATCCAACAAAGGAGCACTAATTATTTTACCTAGTTTAGATTTAGATTTATTATTAGAGTTGGAAGGGACCTTGTAGGTCATCTAGTCCAACCCCCTGCTCAAGCAGGAGTTCCTACACCATTTGAGACAGATAGCAGTCCAGTCTCTCCTTGAAGGTCGCAAGTGTTGGGGCTCTCACGACCTCCGCTGGCAAGCTGTTCCATTGGTTGATCGCTCTCACCATCAGAAAGTTTCTCCTCACTTCCAGGTTGAATCTCTCCTTGGTCAGCTTCCATCCGTTATTCCTTGTTTGGCTTTCTGGTGCCATAGAGAACAGCCTGACCCCCTCCTCTCTGTGGCATCCCCTCAAGTATTGGAATATTGCTATCATGTCACCCCTGGTCCTTCTCTTCGCTAGACTGGCCAAGCTCAGTTCCTGCAACCGCTCTTCATATGTTTTTTTTTCCCCAGACCCTTTATCATCCTGGTTGCTCTCTTCTGCACTTTCTCTAGGGTTTCAATGTCTTTTTTGTAGTGTGGTGACCAAAACTGGATGCAGTACTCTAGGTGTGGTCTGACCAAGGCTTTATAGAGTGGTACTAGTACCTCTCTGGTCCTTGATTGTATCCCTCTATGAAACACCTGCAAGAAAACAACCAAGCTCAGAGAGCATCAAGGACCGCTCATTTCAGCCCTGAGCTACAAATATTCTCCTTTATTAGATGTTACATAATTTATACCCAGAATTTGTTCATATCCTTCAGTCCTTTTACAATGCTACACCCAAGAAAAAAACTTGAATCTCCTTTTTTTGCCCACTTGTCCTCAACCCATCCATTGAAGATGGCTATGTGTTTACATTATCTGTATTCTTGCTCTCCTTCTAGAATCTAGACAATTCCTACAAGTTCGATCCAAGTGTTCTCAATTCAAACCAGGGGGACTTCTAACACCAGACAGGAAACAGAAAACATTAAACTCTACTTACTTATAATGCAGCATGAAAAAGGAAGCTTAACAGATTTGTGATATAGGTAAATAATATAGTAAGTCAATCATCTCCCACAGCAAACTGTTGTTGAACATACCAACAAGTATTTTGGGACAGGCATTGGATATACTTTGATTCACCTAAAAGACTCCATCAACAATGCCACAATTACCAAAATGGAATATTGTAAGAAGAAATATGAGAACGGTTTCCAATTCTCATGCATTCATTGGATCTTGTAGGATGACCACATCTAGAAATGGGTAGATTAAAATGTTTTCAGTCTACGTTAGTTTCACATATGTTCATTCGTAAGCTTATTCTCTTATCATGTTCGTATAAGTAGTCCTCGATCTACGACCACAACTGAGGCCAAAATTTCTGTTGCTAAATGAGACATTGCTTGTCAAAAGTTTACAAAAGGCGATCACATGACCCCAGGACACTGCAACCATCATAAATATGAATCAGTTACCAAGCATTTGAATTTTGATCACGTGACCATGGGGATGCTGCAAGATCTTAAGTGTGAAAAATGGTCGTAAGTCACTTTTTTCAGTGCCGTCGGAACTTCCAATGCTCACTAAGTGAACTCTTGTAAGTCGAGGACTATTTGTATTGCATGCCATTGGTTTAGGTGCCATTATACTCTTGGTGGCCATCTGAATGATATGAAGTCAGCAATATTTATAATAATAAGAATTATGTTCAGAAGATATTCTTCTTTCATGTTTAATTCAGGAGATAGGAAATTGATTGTTGGAATATTTATAGAATGCAACCACCCAAAGCCTTACTTTCATCCTGGAGTTTAATATGCTCCTCTTCTCTTTGATATACTTCTCATGTTGAAGATACTTGACTTCTGGGAATGGAAGACAAAGAAGAGACAAACAAAGCTGACTTTTTCAGTGGAAATGATCAGAAGAGTTGTCCAAATAAGGCAGACAGATGCACAGAGTTTGCTCTTTCATTATATCATGGGATCTTGGCAATTGCTTGCTTTGCTTTTTAACTATAGGGTGGAAATAAACAAATTGACAAGAACCCACCCTGTTAACTACACGAATCCACCTAAGAATTGTTCAGCCTTCTAGCATAAGAGCGATTAAAATAAATGTCTTTGATGACTGACTGAGGGATGTCAAGAGAGCATGATTTCCACATTCTTCTTGTCTTGTTTAGCCCAAGGAAAGGGCAACCTTTAAAACTTTACCTAGGGAGAAGTTTGGAAAAGAATGGAATTACAGTCTGTATGTTACTGTGTACATGTAAGAGCATATTGTCGTGCTTACTACTACAGTGGAAGAATAGATTATAACTGAATTTATGGAAATGGTGACGGTTATCAGTTGGGTCAGGGGGAAAATGACAAATATTTCTTTTTGAAAGGTTGGCAATCTTAAGTGGACTTTTTGATGAAAGAAGAAAAGGCTGGATTGATGATTTTCTGGATTTGGGGAGGAAAAAGTGTCGAAGAGGATGTGGAAAGGAATAAGATGGCAATTATGCCTTCTGCTCTTCTTTCTGTTGAATAACTACAGGTAGTCCTCAACTTATAACAATTAGTTTAGTGACCATTCAAAGTTACAATGGCAGTGAAGGGACTTATGACCATTCTTCATATTTATGACCAGTGTAGCACTGACTCTCTCTGTATATAGACTCTAGACCAGGGGTCAGCAACCTGCGGCTCTCGAGCCTCATGTGGCTCTTTCATCCCTTTGCTGTGGCTCCCTGTTGCTGGTCGGCTCCACAATTGATAGGGCTTTCGGTTAGGACAGGTAGAGGAAAAAGGATGCCATGCTAGGAGGAGACTATGATGGGGGAACCGGACTTCCGGTCGGCTCCAGAATTGAACGGGGGCTCCCAGTTAGGACATTTGTGGCTCTTTGAGTGTTTAAGGTTGCCGACCCCTGCTCTAGACTATATATAGAGAGAGAATGAACTCCAGAGGATGGTAGAGGACAGGAAGGCCTGGAGGAAGGTTGTCCATGGGGTCATGATGGGTCAGACATGACTTCAGAACTAACAACAACAACAGCACTGACTCATATTTATGACAGTTGCAGTGTCATGTGATCACATTTTGCGACCTTCTGACAAACAAAACCAATGGGGGATCCAGATTCAGTAAAGCCAAATTCACTTAATAGCTGTGTTATTAACTTAACAACTGCAGTGATTCACTTAACAATGGTGGCAAGAAAGGTCATAAAATGATGCAAAACTCACTTAATAACTGTCTCACTTAGCAAGAAAAATTTTGGCCTCAACTGTGGACATCAGTCGAGGGTTACCTGTAATGGATACTGTGCTCCCAATCCTAAAATCTGTATCCTTATATTTAAAATAGTTCCCCTTTTGTCCCCTTTCTGCTTACTTAATACAGTCACTTAATTGGCATCATGTGAGTATTCTTTGCATACTGTTTAACAGTCTCCAATGGTCTCCAATTTACTTGCTGGAACAGTAAACGGTATAATAAGCCAGAACACACAGTTGTAGTTGATTGGTTGGAGAGTGTGGGCTCCTGCATGAGGCAATATATGTTATGATTGGTTGCTGGATGTGAAGGGGAAGTTTCCCTCCCCCCCCACCTCTTTTTCTTGTGTGTGTTCTGTATGCTGTTCTGTGATTTACCTGACATTTTATCTCATGATGTAGTGATGTGCCTGACTATCTTGTTTGTTTGTTTGTTTGTTTGTTTGTTTGTTTGTTTGTCTGTCTGTCTGTCTGTCTGTCTGTCTGTCTGTCTGTCTGTCTGTCTGTCTGTCTGTCTGTCTGTCTGTCTGTCTATCTATCTATCTATCTATCTATCTATCTATCTATCTATCTATCTATCTATCTATCTATCTATCTATCTATCTATCTATCTATCTATCTATCTATCTATCTATCTATTTATATACCGCCCTTCTCCGGGGACTCAGGGCGGTGAACAGCCAAGTAAAAATACAATATAAACATTAATATATATATATTTAAAAGAAAATATTAGATGTGGCCCTGATTTAAGACAATATAATTAAAGTTTGGTAAAATTTGGTAAAATCTTAAAAACCCCAAAAACTTTTTCACGCCAGCCCGGCTTGATAAAAATAGTACATCTTGAGGGCACGGCGGAAGGTGGACAGGTCGTGAATTGTTCTTAAATCTGGAGGGAGCTGGTTCCAGAGGGTGGGTGCTCCCACAGAGAAGGCCCTCCCCCTGGGTGTCACCAGCCTACACTGCTTAGTTGATGGCACCCCGAGGAGGCCCTCTCTGTGGGAGTGTACTGGTCGATGGGAGGCAGTTTGTGGCAGCAGGCGGTCTCGGAGATACCTAGGTCCAATGCCATGGAGCGCTTTAAAGGTAGTAACAAGCACCTTGAAGCGCACCCGGTAGACCACCGGAAGCCAGTGCAGCTCGTGCAGGAGGGGTGTTATGGGAGCGTTTACTGTAAATATACATGTAATATATATATATTACATGTATATTTACAGTAAACGCTCCCATAACACCCCTCCTGCACGAGCTGCACTGGCTTCCGGTGGTCTACCGGGTGCGCTTCAAGGTGCTTGTTACTACCTTTAAAGCGCTCCATGGCATTGGACCTAGGTATCTATATATATATAACTACAAGTTCGTGTCATCATCTCTGAGTCTGAGAGTGGTGGCAGTCAGCCAAAGGCCCCGCAGAAGCAGAGCGTGCCAGGCCCAAAAGGCGGGAAATGGCAAGCGGCCTTCTTCCGGTGCGGACTCGCTTCCTACCGCATGTGCAGTCCCGGGACATCTGCTTGCAGGGCAAGCGAGCGGTGAGCATTAGACCGGTTAGGAGTGTGGCCAGCCAGCCATCACTGGCGGTTCAGCGAACCATGGGTGGCCGTCGCTACTGGTACACCCGATCCGGTCTGAACTGGGAGCATTTCACCCCTGCTATACACGCAGCAAACTACCATAGATAGTCAGGCAAACAGGAGCATCATGACGTAAATCACAGGGCACACAGAAGAAAAAGGCGGGAAAGAAAGGGAAACTCCCCCTCCACACCCACAGCAACCAATCACAATACAGATTGCCTCACGCAAAAGCCAGCACTCTCCAACCAATCAACTATAACTGTGTTTTCTGGCTCACTCCACAACCCCACTGCTCCAGCTACTAAATTTAAATATCTTAACAATTTTGCTTGTTGGAAGCTGTCTAGCAAGGTCACAAACGATGATCACATGATCCTGGGATAGCTTGCAACTATCATAAATACATGCTGGTTGCCAAGCATACAATTTTTGATCACATGACCATGGGCATGCTATGATGGTCATAAGTGTGAGGACCAATTGCAACTCATTTTCTCAGTGCCATTGTAACTTCGTATGGTCACTAAATGAAGGGTTGTCAGGCCAAGAACTACCTGTAGTCCTGAACAGGAAGATTTCTCAATGCATTATTTTGTCACAGACCATTTTGTGCATTTGAGGGAATCATTTACATTTACATCATTTTCTTGGTAATTCAAGTTGAATTCTTGATATGTCCATATAGTTTTCCTGGCAATAATACAGAAGTGGATTGTCATTGCGTTGGAGTTCCTGGTGTCTAGTTGAAAGAAGAAATATAAAAAAGAAGACACTTTTCTTATCATAATTGTCACTTTCTCAAAAATTGGTTTTTCTAATTTACCCGGAGTTGTCAGTATAAATTCCTATACAATATAGACCTCACATTAAATGCCAACCTCTGTCTCTTTCCAAATCTTCTATATTACAATGTTACAGCCACTGCAAAAATTGCCATTGCTGTACTGCCTCAGAAGCATTTTCATGGATCTTAAGAATTGTTAAAAATTCCCCCCAACGCCAAAATGAAAACTACAACTCTTCCACTATTATTCCCTTCAAATGCTTGATTCCCTTTTGACCGGTTTGGCTTGTATCAATTGTCTGCCTGGGCAGCAAATATGTTACTTTAGATTTCTCCTTATGCCACCAACCATATTGCGAAGAATGTGAATGGTACAACTGTACAAAGTTAGTACCCACCCCGCTCCTAAAAGAATGAAATATTTTGGGAAATATTTAAAAAGCCAGAATATTATATTTCACTAAAGGAGAAACATGTTTTCAAAGACAGAAAGCAGCCCCCAAGTCTTTCTTAATAGCCCCAACAGGACTAGGCCAGCCTAAGGATCATTGTGGCCTGGAGGTGGAGCTCTCACCTCACATCAGGAGGTTGTGAGTTCGATCCTAGGTAAAGGCAGATGTAAGGGTCTCCTGCTTGGCAGGGGGTTGGACTAGATGACCTGCAAGGTCCCTTCCAACTCTGTTAATCTGTTAAATCTACAGGACAAAACACCTTCAGCTCCAGTGTGATGGGACTAAGACATGACCCTCAAGGACATAATAGAATTATCTAGCAGCAGAGCTCACTACATTGCACAACCTCCTAAGGACATTGCATCACCTGGCAAACTTCAACCAAACTTGACTCAGACAAACATGACCCCACATGGCACCATGGGAGTCTGACAACAGCTAATAGAATACATATTCTTGCAAAGGAACAGGAAGCTCAAGTTCAAAGCCCAAGAGAAGGTATAAAAGCCACCCACTCTCAACTTCATGTGGTCAGCTGCCCAGCATCACACGTGCTTGGTGGTTCTGCTTCATCATTAAACCATCTTTCCAATTAGCCTCCATGTTTCCAGTGTCTGTCTCCCGGCTTGGAACTGAACCAGATGGATATTTCTTCCAACACAACAGTAGTGGGCCTTATTCAAGATCACAATGAGGGTGCTTACTCCAAGGAAGTAGAGGTTTGGTGAACCAGTGTAACAAAAACAGCCTTGTTTTGAAATATAGGAAAAACTAAAGAGATCATTGTCGATTTCAGAAAATGCAGGCACAGCCACACACCTCTGTGTATTAATGATTTACCTGTGCAGGTGATTAGCAGCATCAAATGTCTGGGTGTGCAGCTAATGAGTATGCTAGCTTGGTCGCTCAACAGTGAGGCACTATTAGCAATTAAGTTTAATTTGGTTAAGATAGTAACACAGTTGTAAAGTGCCTCTGGTTTCCCTGTTGACTTTGCTTGTGAGAAGTTCACAAAAGGTGATTGCATGGCCCCGGGAAGCAGCAACCGTCATTAATACGAGTCAGTTGCCCAGCATCCGAATTTTGATCATGTGACCATGGAGATGCTGCAATGGTTACAATTGTGAAAAATGGTCACAAGTCACTTTTTTCAGCAGCGTATTCCTAGTCCAGGCACGCCAGGGGTGAAATGCTCCCAGTTCGGGCGGGCCAGTCAGTCGTCGTAGAGCTGTTAGCGATCGCAGCGTGAGGCTTCCCCCACCCGCCTGGATGCCGCCATTTGGGTTCTTTTATCCTCTGCGCATGCGCAGAACGCTTTGCACATGCGCAGCGTGTAAAAGAACCCAAATGGCAGTGTCCAGGCAGGGTGGGGGAAGCCTCACGTTGCGATCGCTATCGGCTCTATGACGACCGACTGGCCCGCCTGAACCGGGAGCATTTCACCTCTGAGCCACGCTCTCTTCTCCAATTCTTGTTCCACTTTATATTTTATTCCCTTGAGTAATAAATCTATACAGAGGAAAATGTAAGCCACACAATATTAGAATTGCCAGAAAATCCAAGACATTATCTTGTCAAATGACTCCTTTGCATTCCAGGCCGAGGATGTAAAAGGCTTTAGTTAATAATTGTTGCAGGTGGTTAAGGAACACATTATTGCTTGAGCTTTCAATTCTCTATAGTCGTTCTTAATTGGCTATAAAAGGAGCCATTGAAGGAGCCCTCAGCATGGAAGAAGACTAAGCAAGGAAACGTCCCCTTGCTTTGTAAATAACTGGTAACATTTCTATTTTGTTAGAGCAAGATTTATAGAAGTAGACAGTTGAACTGTAGCTTTCCTAAAGTGTTGCTCTGTGTATTGATTTCTAGAGATGGTACAGGCTACACTTGCAAATTGCTGCAGCTCATCCTTTCTGGATACTACCGGTAGTTCATTAGTAGTTAATACCCAGAGAGCAGGCGCAGCAATCTTTTTGCTGCCACCTGCTGGTTGGAGAATTGCAATCTAATTGCAGTCCACCCAATTTGCAGCTGCTACCTGCTAGGATCCCACAGATTACAAAGGATGTGAATTCTGCAACTGAACACACAAGGAATTCTAATTCAATAGACGGCATCCTTTAAAAAAAAAAGATGCCTTTCTTCAAATTGGTGTTCTTTTAGACAACAACTTCTGCAATTTCCTGCCGCACTCTTAACGCACCTGAAGAAATCTAACACTGGCATTCATATTCTATGCTCACTGCCACAAATTTCAAGTAATTTGCACTGACACCTTGAACATAAGCGGAAGCTTAGTCTCTTATGTTGATGCGCTGAAAGGAACACTACATTCCTATGTGCATTTTAAAATGATTTTATATGTGCTCTAATTTTTTTTTAAAGCATGCTGATCCCATATGTCTCATAATTTTTTTTTCCCCTCGGTCTTTCAGGGAAGATTTAGGAGCATAGAATATCATCAGAGTTGGGGGGGACTTTGGAGGTCTTCTAATCCAATCCCCTGCTCAAGCAGAAGACCCTATACCAGAAAGCCAAACAAGGAATAACGGATGGAAGCTGACCAAGGAGAGATTCAACCTGGAAGTGAGGAGAAACTTTCTGATGGTGAGAGCGATCAACCAGTGGAACAGCTTGCCAGCGGAGGTTGTGAGAGCCCCAACACTTGCGACCTTCAAGGGGAGACTGGACTGCCATCTGTCTCAAATGGTGTAGGAACTCCTGCTTGAGCAGGGGGTTGGACTAGATGACCTACAAGGTCCCTTCCAACTCCAATAATAAATCTGAATAAATCTAAATCTAAATCTATACCAGTGATGGTGAACCTTTTTTGGCTCATGTGCCAAAAGGGTGCGTGCACGCGCGATAGCACATGTGCGCGTGCCCTCCCCCCACGCATGCACACAACCCCTGTGCTGCTTCTGCGCATGCACACAACGCCCCGCGCTGCCCCCCTGCGCATGCGCACAGGCCTCACTGAAGCCTCCGGACTTCCGGTAGGTCCGTTGGGCTGTTTTTTTGCCATCGCCAGGGTTCAGGAAAGCCTCCTGAAGCCTGGGAACGGCAAAAAAACGACCCAATGGCCTACCCGGAAGTTCATTTCCAAACTTCCGGTTGGCCCATTGGGCCGTTTTTTGCCGCCCTCAGGGTTCAGGAGTCTTTCCTGAAGCCTGGGGAGAGTGAAAACAGCCGAAAAGAAGGCCAAAAATCAGCTGGCCAGCACACACATGTGCGCTGGAGCTGACATAGCTGACACCTCGCGTGCCCTCCGATATGGCTCCGCGTGCCACCTGTGGCACGCGTGCCATAGGTTTGCCATCACGACCCTATACCATTTCAGACTGTCCAGCCTCTTCTTAAAAGCCTCTATTGATGGAACTTTGAAGGCAAGCGTTTCCACTGGTTGATTGTTCTCACTGTCAAGAAATTTCTCCTTAGTTCTAGGTTGCTTCTCTCCTTGGTTAGTTTCCATCCATTTAATAAAATTAGAAGTTGCAATCAACTGAATAGTGTTCAATATATAACTGTAGTTTGGGGCAAAATATGCAATCAAAGGGTGTAACTATTTAATATCAATATTAACATCCTCGTTTATAGTTTTTTTCACCTAATCTTTTTTGTGATAAAAGGTTTGAACTGGAAATCTGGGTGTATTGAATTGTATGGATGTGAATTCTTACTAAGATTTGCTTTACTGGATGTTTGTTGAAGGTGCTATGGGAATCTATACTGTAATGTGAAGTCATTGATCATCATGTATAAACCATGGGTTTATGCAATGCTTGAAGCATAGATCTCATTATGATTTAGCACAGTGTATGAGCCCCAGTCACTCAGAGTACCAATGATGAACACAGCTTATACTACTGATGATGACAACATTTAGTGTCCTTCTTTTATCAAAGCATAAAGATTTAAGGTAAAGGTAAAGGTTCCCCCGCACATGGGTGCTAGTAGTTTCCGGTTCTAGGGGCCGTGCTCATCTCCGTTTCTAAGCCGAAGAGTCCGAAGATGTCTCCATGGTCATGTGGCCGGCATGACTAAATGCCGAAGGCTCACGGAACGCTGTTATCTTCCTACCAAAAGTGGTCCCTATTTTTTCTACTTGCATTTTTTACGTACTTTCGAACTGCTAGGTTGGCAGAAGTTGGGACAAGTAACGGGAGCTCACTGCGTTACACGCACTAGAGATTCGAACCGCTGAACTGCCGACCTTCTGATCGACAAGCTCAGCATCTTAGTCACTGAGCCACTGCATCCCACCAAAGATTTACTTGTGACCAATTCAGTGGTGCGTTCCTACCAGTGCGGGCCACTCTATAGCACCAGTAGTGGCCCGCTGGTGACATCACAGTACTGGTGCGGTCGGTTGCTGGTGCCTGGGCACCGCCATTTTAAAAAAAAATTTTTTAATTTTTTTTTAAAAATTTCTTCTGCGCATGCCCAGAAGCCAAGCTTCTTCCACTGCGCATGCACTGCCTTCTTACCCCACAGTGAGTCCAAGCAGGGGAGGATGGCTGAGGGAGTGCGTGAGATGCTGAAAGAACGGGTGGCAGGAGCTATCTCCATTCCCCTCCCTTCAGCAGTCCGAGAAGCCATGAACGTGCGGTGATGATCCTAGGCATTTTCGCATGTTCGAGGCTTCTCAAGCTGCTGAGGAGAGTGGGAACAGGCGGCAGGAGCCTAGGATCATCGAATGGGGAGAAGCATTCAGGCCGGATGGAGCCTCCTAGAAGAACCGCTGCCACGGTCTTGCTGCTCCCGCTGTGGGGGGCTGCATTGCGGGTGGGCAATGCCCCTCCGCTTCTCCAGCTGCTGCCAAGCTCCCGAGGCCCACGCCCACCCGGTCACATGGCTGGCAAGCCACACCCACAAAAAAAGCCACGCCCACAGAGTGGTAGTAAAAAAATTAGGAACCCGCCCCTGGACCAATTCCTAGTTTCACTTTATAAATCATCGAAGGAAAAGACAAGAAGTAACAGATGGAAAGTTATCAAAGAGAAATCCAGTCTAGAATTAAAGAGAAATTTCCCGACAGTAAGAACAATCAATTAGTGGAATGGCTTGCTTCACAAGTTGTGGGTGCTCTAACACTGGAGGTTTTAAAGAAAAAGATTGGACAGCCATTTATCCGGAATGGTATAAGGTCTCCTGCTTGGGCAGAGGGGTGGACTAGAGGTTCTCCAAGGTCCCTTCCAACTTTGTTATTCTGCATTCTATCCTTTTTTTTCTACGAGGGACTAAGTAATAAGGGATAGAAGGATGAAATTTCAAAATATTTTTTTTAAAAAGAAGAGATATTGGACTCTTTGGGAATATCTTGGCAGGTACTGCAGGCTACTTTAGCTGACTGTGATCAGCAGTTCAGCGGTTCAAATCTCACCGGCTCAGGGTTGACTCAGCCTTCCATCCTTCCGAGGTAGGTAAAATGAGGACCCAGATTGTTGGGGGCAATGTAAATATACATTGCTTAATGATGTAAACCGCTTAGAGAGTGCTTGCACTGTGAGGAGGTATATAAATCTCACAAAATAAAATAAATAAATAAATCTAAGAGCTTCTGGACCTTCCCATGATATCAGTCATAACATATGTTTGATAAAATATGGCCATTGATTTTTTTTAAGTGTCCAATGCTATACATTTATAAAGACCAAACTCAGAGCTACTGAGGTTTTTAATCTTGAAATCAAATTAAATTACGTCATTCCCGGACATACATTTGTCCTTCTTCTCATCCTCTTCCTCCTGATTCAAACTATCAAGAAAAATATCAGAATACTTGATTAGAGTGTAGATAATTGCAAACAATGACAAAGCTTGATGGACTTCGCCGTCCCATTTTTCTTCTTTCTTTTTGGTCACATTGTCAAATTCCTCTGGGGACACAAAAAAAGGGGGGGGGGCTAAATGCACATTCTTTCAAAGTGATTTCAGCCTTTGAACCCTGGAAGAGATGAACTACCTCAAATAACCCCCAACAACAGCAAGGTTCTGATAAGGTTTGGAAACAGCTGCAAAAATCAAACATTTATCCCAATTTTTACTGGGGTTTGATTTTTAAAAGCAAAACAATTTTGGCTGAGATACCGTATTTTTCGGAGTATAAGACGCACCTTAGTTTTTTGGGAGGAAAATAGGGGGGGGGGGGAAATCTGCCTACCAGGTATTCATCTGGCTAGCGTCCTTAGTCTGGTCAGCTTCAGCACATTATTTTATCCCCTGGTTAGGACTTTAAAAAACCTTCTTCAGAGAGAGTAACAATGAAAGAGCCTGCAAGCCAGTAAGAGCTGGGAAGATCGTTAGCACCTGGTTAGGGCTAGAAAAAAACTTATTCGGAGCAAGTAGAGCAATGAAAAAAAATTCTGCAAAGACTTAAGGCTGGAAAAACATTCTTTGGAGAGAGTAACAATGAAAAAGCCTGCAAGGTAAGAGCTGGGAAGATCTGTTAGCACCTAGTTAGGGCTGGAAAAAAAAGCTACATTCGAAGTATAAGACGCACCCAAATTTTCAGCCACTTTTAGGGAGGAAAAAGGTGCGTCTTATACTCCGAAAAATACGGTACATTATTCCATCATTTTGCGACGTGACAGAAGGAATTGCCTTCAAATGCCTCGGAACTTTTTTTCCCCAAAAAGTTTTTTTATTTTCTTTTAATATTCTTCACATAAAACATCCATACATATACCATAATATATTATTATAGATTTAACCTGATTTTTCCCCCACATCCAATATTACTACTAGATTGCCTATCTATCCTACATATCAAATCCAGTCACTCCCTTGCCTCTATCCTTCTCCCCTCCCTCTACCTTCTTCCTCCTTCTCTCCCCTTTCCTACTACCCCTTCTTCCTTCTTTCCTCCTCCCCACTACTTCCTCTTCCTCCTTCTTCTCCTTTCTTGAGTGTATTTATTTTAATTTTATTTTAACAGATAGACAGCCAATACATCTCTTCAACTAACATTTTAAGTTGTTATTTTGAATCTATCTTGCTTTATAAGATAAATGCCTCGGAACTTTCACCTTCTTGCATTGCCAATAGAGGCGATAACTAAATCAGATCAGAACTGGGATGTGGTTAGCAATCTGAAAGGACGACATGTGGAACAAGCTAATTTCCAGGACTGAAAGAAGACACACTGAATAAATCAAGAAGCACAGTCAAAGAACCAGACATAAAGACCATTGAAGAACGAGGGATATAAGAACACAACCTTTGACCCTAAACCATAAGAAGGGCAGCAAATAAATTTGATAATAGATGAGAATGAACTGGAGAAGATAACAAAATGCAAAGTCCTGCTAACGGAAATAGAATGATTTCTACATTTCATTCTATTTCTGTTTGCCGGCCTTTGCATTTTGTTACCTTCTCCAGTTCTTTCTCTTCCATTATCAAATTTATTTGCCTCCCATCTTACAAGCAAAAGAATATGGCAAAAGAAAGCAAAGATAGTACCAGTAAACATAGGCACCTTGAGTGCAACCCAGGGGTGAAATGCTACCAGTTCAAGTGGATTCACCCAAACTGGTAGCAAAAAAATGCTTAAAATGAAAAAAAAAGTTCCGGCGATCAGCTATGCGACACGTGATCATCGGCACTTTTTTTCTTACTTTTTAAGCTTTTTTACTACTGGTTCTCCGGAACCGGTAGTTAAAAATGTGTTAAAAAGTTTTTTAAAAAGTTCCGATGATCACACATCACACAGCTGATCGTCGGCACTTAAAAAAAAACTTTTTAAGCATTTTTTACTACCAGTTCTCCAGAACTGGTAGTTAAAATGCCTTAAAAAGTAAAACAAAAAAGTTCCGACGATCACACATTACACAGCTGATCGTCAGCACCTTTTTTAAACTTTTTAACGGGTAGTTAAAAATGCTTTAAAAAGTAAAAAAAAAAAGAGCAGGAAATCCAAAAGCATGCGTTTGGTGTGGATTGCGCATGCACGCACAGCTTGCGTCTGGCACGCACTGTGCATGCACGAGTGCAGCATGCATCTGGCATGCACTGCGCATGCACATGAACAGCGTGCATCTGGCATGCACCGTGCATGCGTGGGCAGCAAACCAGTGGCGACCCGCGGAGGATTTCACCACTGGTGCAATCCCTAAACAACTGAAGCCCCACTTCCATGCCATCGGCATTGACAAATTCACCATCAGTCAATTGCAAAAGACAAGAACCAAGCCCAACAAACATCATGGCAACATCTGATAAAGCAAATGGCAGCTGAAGTGAGTTGCTAGAAACTCGGGAAAACATATCTGAATAGGTAAAGGTTCCCCCATTGTTTGCAATTATCTACACTCTAATCAAGTATTCTGATATTTTTCTTGATAGTTTGAATCAGGAGGAAGAGGATGAGAAGAAGGACAAATGTATGTCCAGGAATGACATAATTTAATTTGATTTCAAGATTAAATAGTATCTACCAGGCCAAATGGAGTGAAACCAAGTCAGCACAATAGATACTAATGAAACTAACTAAGGAAAGAAGCAACCTGGAATTAGGGAGAAGCTTCCTAACAGTGAGAACAATTAACCAGTGGAACAGCTTGCCTTCAGAAGTTGTGGGTGCTTCATCACAAGGTGATGAAGGAAAGAAAACTTAAAAAAAGACTGGACAGGCACCTTTGTTTTTGACGCAACTTTAAGGGGGCAGCCATTTTGAATTTTCCTTGCGAGTCTAAAAACCTGAAAAGTAGGAAACAAAATATTTCAGAACATAAATGATATAATCATTTATAACTGGGAAAAATTTCAGGTATTTTTATCAAAAACTTCACCTGAAATAAAGAAAATGGAATTACTTTTTGACTCACCCTCGTAAAAAATGGAATTGCCAAAGTATTCAGTTAATGATATGGGGACTGTGCCCCCCCACCTCATTATTCTTGAAATTGTTTGTATCCTGAAGACTCTAAATGATTTCCTAAGGTGGAAAGGGAGACAGCCTTTCTTGAAGAGAAACATTATGAATGTTTTAAAGCACTTGCAGCGCCAGCAAATAAAATTCAATGATACCTAATAAATAAAACAGTGACTTTCTGAAGGGAAACATAATTTTGTAGTAAATGAAGGAGAAGCTTATTTAAGGGGGAAGAGGGGAAAGCTGAAATTGTAGAGTGTCAAAGCAGAGTTTTGAAGTTTTACGCATATAGGCCAAGTTGACCCGAGATAATGCATAATCTCAGACGTGAACTTCAAGTTTCCTTGACACAGAAGCCGCTGCGGATGTGTATACAGTATATTAAAGCTTGTTTTCCGTCAGAACAACCTGCTGCCAACATTATTAGTGCTCGACTGAGCAGGTCCTTTGATGGAATGAAAGGAGGAAATGTGTTTGCCGTTAGATTAGATAACTTTATCATACTGTAGGTCTATCGTCTGTTGCTAGACATCATGAATATATTCAGCTTGGAGGTTAAAAGGTTGCTTCCCACTGCATCCTAGTTGTTAAGGAGAAACAGCAAAAAGTTACCCATGATCCCTTGAAGATTCTCAAGACTTTTTGGGAGGAGGCTGTTCTCCGAGCTTGCTGTTTAGCTCCTGGGCATTTTGTTACCAAACTACAGATTTACAGATTAACAGAGTTGGAAGGGACCTTGTAGGTCATCTAGTCCAACCCCCCTCCCTTGCCCAAGCAGGAGACCCTACACCATTTCTGACGAATGGCAGTCCAATCTCTTCTTGAAAGTCTCAAGTGATGAAGCTCCCACAACTTCTGAAGGCAACTTTTGTTCCATTGGTTGACTGTTCTCACTGTCAGAAAGTTCCTCCTTATTTCTAGCTTGAATCTCTCCTTGATCAGTTTCCATCCATTATGCCTTGTCTGGCCTTCAGGTGCTTTGGAGAATAGCTTGACCCCCTCCTCTCTATGGCAGCCCCTCAAATATTGGAAGACTGCTATCCTATCTCCCCGGTCCTTCTCTTCACTAGACTAGCCATGCCCAGTTCCTGCAATCATTCTTCATATGTTTTAGCCTCCGTCCCCTAATCATCCTGGTTGTTCTTCTCTGCACTTTTTCTGCAGTCTCAGCATCTTTTTCATAGTGTGCTGATCAACACTGGATGCAGTACTCTAGGTGTGGTCTTACTAAGGCCTGGTAACATCTTCAGTGGGGTTTGGGGGTGAAGTGAAGTGTCTTGTTTGTTTATATAGGTCCTGGAAGGGTGGTTGGCCTTGTGACTGGGTGGTTCTTGGGTGGCTCAGACCTATAATTTTTAAGAGCCAGAGAATTGCAAAATGGGTGGGAGTGCATCATATATACAGGGAAGATTGTGGTTGTCTTGATAAGGGTCATATAGTAATAACAATATAGCACTTTACTTATATACCGCTTCATAGTGCTTTACAGCCCTCTCTAAGCGGTTTACAGAGTTCAGCATATTGCCCCCAACAATCTGGGTCCTCATTTTACCGACCTCAGAAGGATGGAAGGCTGAGTCAACCTTGAGCCTAGTGAGATTTGAACAGCTGAACTGCTGAATTAGCAGTCAGCCTGCAGTCGCAGCATTTAACCACTGCACCACTTCAGCTCTTTATTTATTTATGTCTTCCAACTCTGTAATTCTGTCTTGTCTATCTGTCTATCTACCTATCATCTCTCCTATCATCCATCTATCTATCTATCTATCTATCTATCTATCTATCTATCTATCTATCTATCTATCTATCTATCTATCTATCTATCAATCTTCTGGCTTTGTTTGTTTGTTTTGTTTGTTTGTTTTGTTTTGTTTTTAATGAAAGATTTAAGGCATTTCATTCATCCTTTCTAATCTTCTCCCCAAATAGATCCTGACAATGCAATTTTAGAATGTGATCCTCATTATTCTGGACCCTAGAATAGCCCACTATAATTTAGAGAAATTACATTCTCCAGTTTCATATTCACTAAACAGAAGTAATAGACCAGACTGGTTAATACCTGGTTTCCAGTTCATCTTTATCCCATGTAGGAGTTGGGAAAAAAAATCAGACCTGTTAATTAACTAATTTACAATTTAGGGCAGGGGTTCCCGATCTTGCAACTTTAAGATGCATGGACTTCAACTCCCAGAATTCCCCAGACACCCATGCTGGCTTGGGAATTCTTGGAGTTGAAGTCTACATGTCTTAAAATTGCCAAGATTGGAAATGCCTGGTTTAGAGGTAGGACTGTATTGCCCTAAAAGGACTTATTGATAAAAATTATATTCCTGGTTATATCCTGTACCACTTTAATTGCAGGGTCTAGTTTAGTAGTAGAGTTGGGATCCCACACCTATTACATCATTTTGCCATTTCCTTCCACTGACAAGTGTATAATGCGTATGAGTAGAATTGATTTTTTTAAAGGTAGTATTGATCCCTTTATTGATTTTTTTTATTCTACTGGAGGAATGTTGGAAGAGATTTAATAGATGTTTATATGAAAAAAAAAGAGGTCCAGAGAATTTTGCTTCTTCGTTTATTTATTTATTTTGATAGACTGGCAGCTGTTTTCACACATAAGTGGTTTTTGTTTAGTCTGGTTTAATTCTGTTAGGGTGTTGATGAGTAGTGCTGCTTTGTGGGTTCATGGATCATGTGAAGACCGCGCAGAATTCAGGGGAAAGCACTGGCTTAGGAAAGTGTACTATCTAAAGCACAAAACTACTGCAGATTTGCACAATGTATTCATCACTCACTCTTCACCCTTTGAAGATTCAGTTAAATGGATTTGGTCCATGCTAAGGGACTTGGTTTAATAGCAATAGCAATAGCACTTAGGCTTATATACCGCTTCATAGTGCTTTACAGCCCTCTCTAAGCGGTTTACAGAGTTCAGCATATTGCCCCCAACAATCTGGGTCCTCATTTTACCCACCTCAGAAGGATGGAAGGCTGAGTCAACCTTGAGCCTGGTGAGATTTGAACAGCTGAACTGCTGAACTAGCAGTAGCCTGCAGTGCTGCATTTAACCACTGCGCCACCTCGGCTCTTAAGTTTTAGTACTGCTTTATAATGTCTTTGTAAGACCACATTTGGAATGTTGCATCCAGTGCAATATTTTTATATGATATAAACACATGTTGAAACTCTAGAAAGAGTCCAAATCAATCAATCAATCAATCAATCAATCAATCAATCAATCAATCAATCAATCAATCAATCAGAATAGAGCTGGAAGGAACCTTGGAGGTCTTCTAATCCAAACCCCTGGTCAAGCAGAAGACCTGATACCATTTCAGACAGGTGGCTGCCCAGTCTCTTCTTAAAAATCAGCAGTGATGAAGGACCCACAACTTCTGAAGGCAAGTTGTTCCACTGGTTAATTGTTCTCACCGTTAGGAAATTTCTCCACAATTCCAGATTGCTTCTTTCCGTGATTAGTTTCCATCCATTGTTTCTTGTCTTGCCCTCTGGTGCTTTTGAAAATAAGTTGACCCCCTCCTCTTTGTGGCAGCCTCTCAAATACTGGAATGCTCATGTTCCCACTTTGTCACAATGTGAATAATTGCCAGTTGTGCATCTCTACTGTTTCTAAGGTTTATTGTATTTATAATCAAGCAGACATGTGATATGTTTTACTACGCATGCGTGCATTCCAGGAGTTTTGTCTACTCCCTCTTTCCTTTCTTCTTCCATGCCTGCCGAAGGCAAACGTGAATCCATTAGCTGAGAAAATGTAGTTTATTAAGGGTTTATTTTTGTTACTTTTGTACTGAAATAAATATTTTGTTAATTAGATTTGAATCTCGGTTTTATTTTCTAAATACGAATGACTTCGAGGAAGCAAGATCCAAAGATCGCCTCTTGGTAGGAAAATTCCTACTTGTCACACTTAGTCCTTCTTCTCTCTAGACCAGAGGTAGGTTCCTGCCGGAGCTGCCCGCTGCGCAGCTCCAGTAGGGAGCAGCGGATTGCGCAACTGCTCTGGTGCCCTCTCTGCCGGTCCATCGTGTGTGTCGCCATTTTTTCCTGGTCATCTTGGGTCAATTTTGCTTCTGTGCATGCGTGGAAGCAAAATTGCGCCAAAATCTCATGAGGGGACGCGTGCGCGAGAGAGATTTCGGTGAGATTTCGCTTCCGCACATGCAATCGCACTGAAATCTTGTGCGCGTGCACGTCCCCTCACGAGATTTCAGTGCGATTTTGCTTCCGCGCATGCGCAGAAGCAAAATTGCACGAGGGGGGCATACGTGTAGCGTGCACCCCCCATGAAATTTTGAGATGCGCGTGCAGCGCACCGGCACCGGTAAGACGGCAACCCGCCACTGCTCTAGACTAACCAAACCCAAATCCTGCAACGGTTCTTCATATCTTTTAGTTTTCAGACCTTTAATTATCTCAGCTGCAGCAAAAATAAAGAGCAAGAAAGGTGATTAGGGGATTGGAGGCTAAATTATATGATGAATGGTTGCGGGAATTGGGTATGTCTAGTCTAGTGAAAAGAAGACTAGGGGGTGACATGATGGCAGTCTTCAATATTTGAGTACTGTCACAAAGAAGAGGGAGTCAAGCTATTCTCCAAAGCACCTGAGGGCAGAACAAGAAGCAGTGGATGGAAACTGATCAAGGAGAGAAGCAACCTAGAAGTAAAGAGAAATTTCTTGACAGTGAGAACAATCCATCAGTGCAACAGCTTGCCTTCAGAGGTTGTGGGTGTTACATCAATAGAGGCTTTTAAGAAGAGATTGGACAGCCATTTATCTGAAATGGTATAGGGTTTTCTGCTTGAGCAGAGGGTTGGTCTAGAAGACCTCTAAGGTCCCTTCCAACTCTGTTAGTTTGTTATTCTGTTCTGATCTGTGAGTTATTTCAGATGCTGGGAAGAAATCTTCTCTCAAGGCTACAGTGGGTTTTGGATCTGCAAGATGGATTATTTATTTGTCTTCTCTTTAGTGAACATCTTTTCTCCCTTGTGCCATTCAGAGCTATTTGTCTGGCAAGTGAATTTCCACAGCACACCTGCTCCCTGCTTATTGCGCAACTGTGATTTCAGGTAAGCAGGTTGATCTACAAGGTTGGAGGCTCTTGATTTTGTCAAGAGGTGTATGGCCCTGACATCACTATTTTTATAACTGTACTCCCTCATTCCTGAAATATATTGTACATGCAACATAAAACCTGCAGGGAAATGAGATACAATGCAGGAAAGGGTAAGTTCCTAAGCCACATAGCCAAGAGGCAGAAACTAGGATTTTCAGAGATGCAGAGATCTATCTATCAGAATAGAGCTGGGAGGGAGCTTGGAAGTCTTCTATTCCAACTCAAGCAGAAGACCCTATACAATTTGAGACAGGTGGCTGTCCAGTACAGTGGTGGGATCGTGCCGGTTTAACAACCGGTTCGGTGATTGCGCGTGCGCTTCTTGCGCGCACGTGCCTGACACGTGATCAGTGATGGCGCTGCACGCACGTGACCAGTTTAACAAAAAAATTACCTTCCGCGTTGCTGCTGGGGCGTAACACAGCTGAGGCACGGCAATCCACTGTGCCGCGCAAATCAGCTGAGAAGATATAGGTAGGTAAAGCGCAGGGGCGGGCAGGCAGGTGGGCCCAGCTGATCATCAGAGCGAACCGGTTTGCCTGAACCGGCCTGAAGCAGTAGAATCCCACCCCTGGTCCAGTCTCTTCTTAAAACCCACCAGTGATAAAGCACCCACAACTTCTGAAGGCAACTTCTGGTTAATTGTTCTCACTGTTAGGAAGTTTCTAAGAGCCGAGGTGGCGCAGTGGTTAGAGTGCAGCACTGCAAGCTACTTCAGCTGACTGCTAGCTGCAATTCAGCTGTTCAAATCTCACCGGCTCAAGGTTGACTCAGCCTTCCATCCTTCTGAGGTCGGTAAAATAAGGACCCAGATTGTTGGGGGCAATAGGCTGACTCTGTTAAACCGCTTAGAGAGGGCTGTAAAGCACTGCGAAGCGGTATATAAGTCTAAGTGCTATTGCTATTGCTATTCTTTTTAATTCTTCTCTCCTTGATTAGTTTCCATCCATTGTTTCTTGTCTTGCCTTCTGGGACTTTGGAAAATAGGTTGAACCCCCCCCCCTTTTTTTTTTACTCAAATAGTGGAAAACTGAGATACAAATAGGAAGAGAGAGAGAAGACCTTTCTCTCAGATCTCGTATAATTGCTGTACGCCGCCCTGAGTCCCTCAGGAGTAGGGCGGCATAGAAGAACCAATAATAAATAAATAAATAAATAAATCTTGCTCTAGCCTATAGTCTAACTAGCCCAGACCTAAGGTTCATGTAACAGATGGGTGGAAGGAATAGAGGAAAAAGAAGTTAGTTTTGGTGAAGAAAACTCCCCCCCCCTGCTGGCAGAAATTCCACTCAACAGCGGTGTTGTTTTACCTGCTCTGGATGTCACTTGGCTTTTGTGAATCACAAAAGTTAAAACTATGAAGTGATGCTCAAAAACCAGGTACCGTAGATACACAACTTTACCCTATACAGTATCTAAAGTGTTGCCATTTTATAGTATATTGCGATTGCGGTGAACTATAAAATCCATTGTCTATGGAGGGTCTCAATCATCCAAGTCATGGTTGTGCTTTTCCAAAAACGTAATTGGACTTTCTTGGGGTTTTGTTTTGTTTTTGTTTTGTTTGAAAATTTGATAACATTGTAGTTCTTTGACGGATAAAAAATTATTCCCATCAAGAGGTGATATAGGATCTTGCTTCCTTGAAGTCATTCTTACTTAGAAAATAAAACCGAGATTTAATTCTAATTAACAAAATATTTATTTCAGTATAAAAGTAACAAAATATAAACCTTAATAAGCTACATTCTCTCAGCTAAGAATTCACGTCTGCCTCGGGCAAGGCTTACAAGAGAAGGAGGAAGGAGGAGACTCCTGGAATGCACACATGCGCAGTAATACATATCACATGTCTACTTGATTAGAAAATACAGTAAACCCAGAAATATGGCAGAGGTGCTCAACTGGCAATATTCACATTGTGACATTCTTGCTTCTGAAGTCTTATAACTTCATGACTCATAACTCTGATTTTAACTTTGCAATCTTTTTTTCTAATTGTAGCAATTGAAGAAGCCTTGTTAATCCACATCTCAGTTGTTATCTAGAGTTCTTGGTCAGTTTTTAAAAAAGGTCATTTTTTAAAATTTGCTGTGGTCACGCAATAAAGTTATTTTTTGGCATAAACTTTTTGGAGAGATAATTGCCACCACCTAACGAAGAATTGAATGCTCCCCCCGAAGTAGCCTTACTGCATTTATTTACATGTGCAAACTTCAAGTTTAAAAATAAAAAAACGTATTATCTATCTAATTTAACAGCTAAAACAGTAATTGCGAAGTGTTTGAGTTTTAACCTCTTTATGCAATTGCTTCTTCCCAATAAGGTTATTGGACTGCTGGTTCTTCTCACCAGCAGCCAGGTAGCTCTGGAACCAGACAAGGTCAGAACAGGACAGGACAGGACAGGACAAAACAGAACAGAACAGAATTGGAAGTCCTCTAGTCAACCCTCTGCTCAAGCAGGAGACCCTACCCCTGTGATGGCGAACCTATGGCATGCATGCCACAAGTGGCATGTGGAGCCATATTGGTGGATACGCGAGCTCAGGTCCCAACTTGAAACGGGCCATTTCTGGCCTCTGGAGGGACTCCGGGGGGTGGGGAAGGCCGTTTTCGCCCTCCCCAGGCTCCTAGAAAAGCTCTGAAGCCTGGGGAGAGCAACAAAACGAAACTTCCGGTTCAACCGGAAGTCGGCAAATGGAATGTTTCCGGCTTCTGGAGGACCTCTGGGTGTGTGTGAAAAAGGCCGTTTTCGCCCTCCCCAGGCTCCTAGAAAGGCTCTGAAGCCTGGGGAGAGCAAAAAATGGGTGTGCCATCGCGTGTGGGGGGGCAGGGGGGTTATTATGGGTATAGGCACTCATGCGCGTGCCCCTGTGCCCCCCTTTTGGCACGCGAACCAAAAAAGGTTTGCCATCACTGCCCTACACCAGATAAACAGATGCTGGTCTCTTCATAAAAGCCTTCGATGATGAAGTACCCACAACTTCTGGAGGCAAGTTGCTCCACTGTTAGATTGTTTTCACTGTCAGGAAATTTCTCCTTAGTTCTAGGTTGCTTCTCTCCTTAATTAGTTCTCATCTATTGCTTCTTGTCCTGCCTTAAGGTGCTTTTAGGTCCTGGTTGCTATGATCAGCCTTTGCCCCAAATACAGTGTACCAATGTGCCAATGGGCAAACCATTACTCAAGAAACAGTCAAAGTGAGGACCCCAATAAACTTCTAGGCAGGGTGGAGAAGACCATTAACGGAGGCTTCCAATGCTCTCCAAAGCTGTAAAGTCTCCTAGTTTGAACTTGTTTATGGATGCCCAGTTAAAAAGACTGGGGAAACCTGAAACTAGCATTCATACGAATGTCAGAATCAGCTATAAAATCACTAGAACACCACCCTAACAGTAACAGTGCCCAGCTCAACATACCAATGCCAAAAAGTATTAAATTAAATTAGTTCAATGCCACATCAGACTTGCAGTATGGAAAATGGAGAGAGAGAGAGAGAGAGACAGAGAGAGAGAGAGAGAGAGAGAGAGAGAGAGAGAGAGAGAGAGAGAGAGAGAGAGAGAGAGAGGGAGGGAGGGAGGGAGGGAGGGAGGGAGGGAGGGAGAGACAGAGACAGAGACAGAGACAGAGACAGAGACAGAGACAGACAGAGAGACAGAGAGACAGAGACAGAGAGACAGAGACAGAGAGAGACAGAGAGACAAAGAGAGAGAGAGAGAGAGAGAGAGAGAGAGAGAGAGAGAGAGAGAGAGAGAGAGAGAGAGAGAGAGAGAGAGAGAGAGAGAGAGAGAGAGAGATGGTAGCAATGGGATTTACTGCAGGAAATTCATTCCTGGAGTCTGCCATGTTAATTTCTTATTATGCACTTCAGTGAAAAGCAAAAACAGATAATTGTGAAAGAAATCCAAGCCAGATCTCTAACTCTGACATCTCCTTCTTCCCTTTCTCCTTTCTCCTCCCCTTCCATAACCTAAAAATCTGCTGAAAACACAACCGATTCCCCACCCCATCCCACCGTGAAGACTTCTTTGTCCCTTGAGAGCCTTAATTTGCTGTTCCTGCAAAATTGTTTTACAACTGGGAACGGCCTGCTGGAATATTTATAAATCTAAAATTGAGAAGGCCACTGGGGTCAAGACAGAGTATGAAATATAACATGCAGTTTTCATAAAGCACATCCTCCAATAATTAAATAGCCATATTGCATTGCTTAACCCTCTTCAGGCTACAGTGAAATATGGTTGCTGCTGTTGTGATTGTGTTTATATTTATACCCCATCTTTATTTTTGTACAACTCAAGGCAGCATAAATAATTTCCAATTTTCGAGATCCAATTTTCCACGCAACAACCAACGTGTGTAAGAGAGTGATTGGCCCAAAGTTATCTAGCTTTTGTACCTAAGAGAAAACAGGAATTGGAACTCATAATCTCTTGGTTTCTATGACTTTAGCTACCTCGCCAAACTGCTGCAGGTTTAATCTAACAATATTTTCGGCCCAACTTCAGCAATATGGTACAGAATGAGATGGACGGGAGGAGGTGAGGAACGACGCAGACCTATTACAAGATCATGGGCAAAATGAATGAACTTAGAGGAGGTAACGAGTGTGCCTGAAAGGGAGAGGAGTAGCGATGAGGGGGAGGGAGCCGAGAGAAATGCCTTCAAAGTAATACCTGATAGCTCTCCATCACCCCACGGGGAGAGGAATAGGCAATGCACAATGGGGAAAGAGGCAATGGGCATCACATCTTCTTTGGTCAGCATGACTAAGGCAAAAACAACAAAGCTAATTACACAGGGGAGGCAAGGGTGTGGACCCATTACACGCGCAATGACTAAATTGATCGGCAACATATAAAAAGCAAGCATTTCCTCAATGGGGATTTTACACTCCGACAATGTCAGCAGAGGCTGACGAAAGCTTAGGATAATATTTTTTTTTAAAGTTCCAGAGATCATGGTTGTGTGGAGGATTATCTGTACAATATTTTATTTTTGGACTATGCCCGCTGAATGTCTGGTAACTCAAATTTAGGGAGAATTGTTGTTATTGTTATTCAGTCGCTAAATCATGTCCGAGTTCCCACAACCCCAATGACCATAGCACGCCTGGCCGTCCTATCTTCTTCTGTCTCCCATAATTTGCTCATATGCATTGCGCCGATGACACCATCTAACCATCTCTGCCATCCTCTTCTACTTTCTCCTTCAGTCTTTCCCAACATCAGGGACTTTTCCAATGAGTCCTCTCTTCTCATTAGGCAGCCAAAGTATTTGAGCTTCAGTTTCAGAGGAAGAATTGTAGTTATGGTATTGTTGGAAGAAATGTCCATCTGGGTTCAGTTCCAAGTGGGGAAGAAAGACACTGGAAACATGGTGGCTGTTGGGAAAGATGGTTTTAATGGTGGACAGGAACACATGCCTTGAAGATGTTGGGTGAAGAAAAAAAAAGAGGAGAGATGCTGAGAGTGCCTGAGTTTTATACCCTCTCTGGGCTTTTGAATTTGAGCTTGTATTCTGATTGCTTGTCAGACTCCCATGGGGCCATGCAGGGGCAACACTGTAGGCTGTCCTGAGTCCCAAGCTTGGTTGAGCCTTGCTGGGTGATGTAATCTTCCCAGGTACCATGTGGTGAGTTCTGTTGCTAGATGGGTAGAGGGCTAATCCTACCTTTGTTGGATCTTGGATGAGGGCCTTTGCTTATGAATAGACCTAGCTATCTCTTTATCTCTTAAGTGCGGACATCTCCTGTGGGCTATTGAGGATGATGGGGGCTATTAAGAGTGAGTCTGTTTCCTGCCTAAAAACATGTTTCTCCATTTCTCATCCAGGGAAATATAATATTCTGCCTTTTTACCGTGTTTCCCCGAAAATAAGACCCTGTCTTATATTTTTTTGAACCCTGAAATAAGCACTTGGCCTTATTGCCATGCACTCAAAAGCCCGATTGGGCTTATTATCAGGGGATGTCTTATTTTGGGGAAAACAAGGTAATATTTCCCAAACTATTTCATTTTTCTAGGCGAGGGGTGGGTGCTAACTTCCTACAGTATTCACACAATATTTTGGTGTGACTCGCTTACAAGGTTTACATCCAAACTGAATGAGAAGAGAAAGACCATTCTTTTCATTAAAAAAAAAACCCGCTGTGGCTAAAATCCGCATCTATGGATGTCTTTAATTGCAGTCGACTGGGTTTACTCTCCTGTTACCTACAGATGTGTCTTCCTGTTTTCCTGAATTGCTTTGATGGATGGGTTTTAAATGTAGTTTTAATTGCAGTTTTATGGCATTTTAATTTGATTATTTTATTATTGTAAACTAGTTTGGGAACAGCTGGTTGAAAAGCAGGATTAAAAATGGAACGCGTTCATAGTTTGAAGGGCATCCGAATTTCCCGCTGCTTTATCTACCCATTTGTTAGCGGAAACTGCCATTACTGAAATAAAACTTGCTCTTCAAAGGGAAGATGCCATATCTCACATTTTGAAAGCCCCCACCCCTCCCCTCCTTTTTAAAAAAAGTGTGAGCATTTGTGTGAGCTCTAGATATTATATCAAGCTTGTACCAGGGGCGGGTTCCTAATTTTTTTACTACCACTCTGTGGGCGTGGCTTATTTTGTGGGTGTGGCTTGCCAGCCATGTGACTGGGTAGGCGTGGCTTCTTGGACTGATGAAGGGAGGGGAACTGAGATAGGTCCTGCCGCCAATTCCCCCTCCCCTCAGCAGCTCGAGAAGCCTCAAACATGCAAAAATGGCTAGGATCATCACCACGCGTTCGTGGCTTCTCGGACTGATGAAGGGAGGGGAACTGAGATAGGTCCTGCCGCCCGTTCTTTCAGCGTGTCACGCGCTCCCTCAGCCATCCTCCCCTGCTTGGACTCACTGGGATAGGAAGGCAGCACATGCGCAGTGCCGGAAGCTCGGCTTCTGGGCATGCGCAGAAGAAATTTTTTTTTTAAATGTAAACAAATGTTTTTTAAAAAATGGCGGCTTCCAGGCACCGGCAACCGACCGCACCAGTACTGTGACATCACCAGCGGGCCGCTACCGGTGCTATAGAGTGGACCGCACTGGTAGGAACCCACCACTGGCTTGTACACATTGCAAGCTTGCACACATATACTGTATACAGAGTTAAATTTCAAGAACTTGGCTAAAGTTGACTCTCAAGAAAGAGCATACTGTTTAATTTTCTGGTTCGGAATACATTTCCAACCTGGCAAATTGTTCTTATATTTTCAATTAAAATTTCATAGGAAAATTAATAAAATCAGACCCAGAGGAAGATGGAAATTAGACTTACTTTTTAAACTTCACAATGTGGCCAAAACTGGATTTTTAAAAATTTATCTTTAATGTCTAGAAAGCCTTTTTGATTTGCCGAAGCAAATCCCTTGTTTATATCTAGCAAGCTATGCATTTTTTTTTAAACTGTTCTCCCAAGTAAATGGTTTTCTGTCTTATATCCCAACACTGAGTATTTCCTTGAAGCTAACCATGATCCCTGGCTTCATATGTACCATATAGCCGAGTAAGATGATCGGTGTTGGAAATGCATCTTGCTTGGCGGGGTGGGGAAATGAACACAAAAATATGTGTCCGTATTTTGCTACATGTTTGATTGATTCTTAAATAAATAAACACACTCCAACAATAATTTTTTGAACTTAGACACGGAACGGGAAAATTGATCAGATGTAGATTGCAGAAGGTGTAGAACATGAATGAAAAGAATTTTAAAGAGGAAAAAAAAATCTGCCATGATTCCTTAAATAGCTTTGTCCTTGCATTTTCTGTGGCTCCCGTAAATAGAGAAAATTAGGAATATTAGGCTGTAAAGAAGATCTCTAAGAAGTGATAACTATGGAAAGACCAATAGATCATCCCTCCAAAATAGAGAGGTAAGTGATTTTTTTTTGCAACTTTAAGTAGAAATAGCAATAGCACTTAAACTTACACTGAAAGCATAAGCACCAAAGACAAATTCCTTGTGTGTCCAATCACACTTGGCCAATAAAGAATTCTATTCTATTCTATTCTATTCTATTCTATTCTATTCTATTCTATTCTATTCTATTCTATTCTATTCTATTCTATTCTATTCTATACTGTCCCATAATGTTTTTCAGCACTTTCTGAGCAGTTTATAATGTCAGCATATTGCCCCCAACAATCTGGGTCCTCATTTTACCGACCTTGGAAAGATGGAAAGCTGAGTCAACCTTGAGCTGGTCAGGATCGAACTCCAGGCAGTGGGCAGAGTTAGCTTGCAATACTGTATTTTAACCCCGGTGCCACCCTGATGCTTCATGGTCACCCAACGGCATGCAAAATCCTCATCCATACTTTGAAAACAGAACTGAAAGAAACCCAGTCAGACAAATGTAATCAGAGGAAAGAGAAGTAGCTTAAAATATTTTGATGAAAAGCATTAGAAGTCAAGGTGTAAAAACCTATAGAAAAAGAAAAGAGGATATTTTTGGATGCAAAAAAAGAGGGAGACTTAAAATGGAATTATTCCACTACTACAAAGTATGGTCAAAATGGTATGAATGGGTCAGGAAAGATAAAGGATTAAGAAACAGGATGACATGAAAAAGAAGATGTAAGATTGTAAATACCGTATTTTTCGGAGTATAAGACACACCGGAGTATAAGACGCACCTTAGTTTTTGGGGAGGAAAATAGGGGAAAACAATCTGCCTACCGGGTATTCATCTGGCTAGCGTCCTTAGTCTGGTCAGCTTCAGCACATTATTTTATCTCCTGGTTAGGACTTAAAAAAACCTTCTGAGAGAATAACAATGAAAGAGCCTGCAAGCCAGTAAGAGCTGGGAAGATCGTTAGCACCTGGTTAGGGCTAGAAAACAACTTCTTTGGAGCAAGTAGAGCAATGAAAAAAAAACCCTGCAAAGACTTAGGGCTGGAAAAACATTCTTTGGAGAGAGTAACAACGAAAAAGCCTGCAAGGTAAGAGCTGGGAAGATCTGTTAGCACCTAGTTAGGGCTGGAAAAAAAGCTACATTCGAAGTATAAGACGCACCTGAATTTTCAGCCACTTTTAGGGAGGAAAAAGGTGCATCTTATACTCCGAAAAATACGGTATGTGGAAACTGTGTATAAGCTTTGTATAAGCAAAATAATAGATGTGAATAGGTGTAGATCTGTGTTACGATATTGTGATGTTTAAAGTTGAAAAATAATAAAAAAAAAATATTAAAAAAAATAAAAATAAAATAAAATGGAATTATTCCACATGGAAAGCTGAAGTTTGCAACCGTTAACATATTATAGCAAATGAAATGCAAATGGGATTGGTCACAAAAGAGCTCAGAGTAACCAACTTCAATATTAATATGAATTTTGAGCAAGAAATTCTACAAGAGTGCCACTCAGTGTCAAGAAAGTGAAAACAAGACAGAAATTCAGCTTTATGAATAAAATGAGCAGCAGGGCTTGTCAGAAGAATGCAAAAACTCTGAAAAAAAGAAGTCGCCAGGAAGAAGCAGCAGGCTGAAGATGTGTTTAAGAGGGGGAGGTATCAGATGACAACGGAATTTAATGAATCATGAGATAGAAAACCAAGCACCACGAATCACAGAAATAAAAGCTTACAAATGGATAATAAAAACTTCTTAATAAAACCATCAACAATAAAACTAACAATCCTTAAAAACAATAGAGAAGAAGGGGGAGAAAAAAAAACAATCTGAAAGGTAATCTTAACAGTCTGGTCCTGGATTCCATCTTTTCCTACAAATGTCCAGGTGAACAGACAAAAGGATTTTCTGCCCCTCAGAAAAGAATCCCGTAACTGGTGTCCTGCACAAGAAAATCGGATTCATGGTTGTTTTATTCTGATGACCACAAACAAGGCTCACAATGGATAATTTTGGCTGAGGGAGTTTTAGAACAATAGAGTTGGAAGGGACCTTGGAGGTCTTCTAGTCTAACCCCATGCTCAGGCCGGAAACCCTATACCATTTCAAACAAATGCTTGTCCAATCTCTTCTTAAAAACTTCCAGTGTTGGAGCATTCACAACTTCTGGAGGCAAGTTGTTCCACTGGTTAATTGTTCTAACTGTCAGGAAGTTTCTCCTTAGTTCTAAGTTGCTTCTCTCCTTGATTAGTTTCCACTCATTGCTTCTTGTCCTGCCCTCAGGTGCATTGGAGAATAGCTTGACCCCATCTTCTTTGTGGCAACCCCTGAGATATCGGAACACTGTTGTCATGTCATCACTGATCTCCTCTAGGACTGACCGGTTTGATCGCCTTGCAGTCCAAGGGACTCGCAGGAGTTTTCTCCACCACCATAGTTCAAAGGCCTCAATTCTTTGGTGCTCAGCCTTCCTTATGGTCCAACTTTCACAGCCATACATTGCAAGTGGGAAAACCATAGCCTTGACTATACACACTTTTATTGGCAGGGTGATGTCTCTGCTTTTTAGTATGCTGTCTAGATTTGCCATAGCTTTCCTCCCCAGGAGCAAGCGTCTTTTAATTTCTTGGCTGTAGTCCCCATCTGCAGTGATCTTGGAGCCCAGAATATAATATTCTGCCTTTTTAAATATTCCTCAAAATATTTCATTCTTGTAGGGGAGTGGGGCTTCCCACAATATCTTGGTAAGGCCACACTTGGAATACTGCATCCAGTTTTGGACGCCACGATGTAAAAAAGATGTTGAGACTCTAGAGAAGAGCAACAAAGATGATTAGGAGGCTGGAGGCTAAAACAAAATACCACTGTGTCACCAGGGCTGCTAAGATGCACTTAAATGACAGCCTCATCAGGGATATTGAAGTAGCCTAAGACTACTTTCCAGGATTCTCTAAGACCACAGTAAAAATTGGGCAGCGGGGTGAGTAGTACATCAGCTAACAATCTCTGTTTCTGTCTCTGTCATCCAGTGAAATTAACGGAAATGCTTTCAGCCAGTTCTCAGAATATCTTCCTGCTGAGACAGGATTTCTATATATAATTGCAATCCTCCCCTCATTCTTCTCTAACCTCTTGTTAATGCTGCTCTGCTTCCTTCTTAGCTCACCTTTCCAGGTCTCCAAAGGAGAAAACAGATCAAAGAAACTTTTCTTTCAGTTCGATATGCAACCTTTAGCAGAGCTGTTGCTCACCTAAATTGTCCTATTCTGCTGGGTTCACAACTAATTGGAGCAAGTAAATTCTTTCACGCTCACAGGTGCTAAGCTTGATTAATGCTTTGGGTTGTTGTTGTTGTTGTTGTTGTTGTTGTTGGTGTGTGTGTGTGTGTGTGTGTGTGTGTGTGTGTGTGTGTGTGTGTGTGTGTGTGAGAGAGAGAGAGAGAGAGAGAGAGAGAGAGAGAGAGAGAGAGATTCAATCCTATCCATTTGGTAAGTTTAGGATTCAGGATATTGCCCGAATATTCAAAATGGTTTAATTAGATCAATCTGGTTATACGTGTTGCATAAAACTTAATCTGGTATATAAAACAGAGTTGAGTCCCAAATCAAAATACATTGATCTACTTCGGCTGCACTGTAAAATGCACTACCGTTGTAAGTCCTTGATTTACAACCATTCATTTAGTGATCTTTCGAAGTTACAATGGCACTGAAAGAAAGCGACTTACGACTGTTTCTTACACTTATGACCGTTGAAGCATCTCCATGGTCACGTGATCAAAATCAGGACGCTTGGCAACTGTCAGGTATTTATGGCCTAGAGCAGTGATGGCGAACCTTTTTCTCCTCGGGTGCCGAAAGCGCGTGTGCGAGCGCTATCGCACACACACGAGTGCCCACACCCATAATTCAATGCCTGGGGAGGGCAAAAACAGCCTCCCCCGCCCCCCCGGAAGCCCTCTGGAGGCTGGAAATGGCCCATTTCCCGACTTCCAGTGGGCCCAGTAGACTTCCCTGGAACCTGGGGAGGGCGAAAATGCCCTCTCCCGCCCCCCGGAGGCCCTCCGGAAGCTGAAAATGCCCTCCGTGTGAGCCAAAAATCAGCTGGCCGGCGTGAACATGCGTGTTGGAGCTAAGCTATGGCAACAGCTTGCGTGCCGGCAGATATGGCTCCGCGTACCACCTGTGACACACGTGCCATAGGTTCGCCACCACTGGCCTAGAGGGATCTTGGAGTCTTAGTGGACAACCAAGGAAGCTAACTTTTCTAGCCAGCATGGATTCATTATGGTCTGTTTGCTTCTCCTCTTCCCCAAGAGAGAAGAAAGACAGGAAAAAATAAAAATAAAACTGCTGCTTGACATTTTAATCGTGAGGGCAACTCTGGCTTTTGCTAGATGGGGCTTTGTTTTGTTTCATAATGACTTTTGGAAATGGTGACGATGCCTGGGTGGGTTTCACTTTCTCCCGACTTTGCAGTTTCAATTTCTTTGCAATCCTTTTGAAAGAAAGAGGGTCTTATTTAAAAAATGAGCAAACAATATACAGTATAGACACGGCCCCCACTTTTCCCAATCAGGCAACTCCTTTTTCAAAGTAGGGGAAAGGTTCATATCTTAGGAAAATACTACCTAGGAAAATAGATTCCCATGGGAAGAATGCATTCAACAAAGATAGTCCTTGACTTACGACCACAA